>LPNX010001211.1:0-81926 GCA_001517045.1 Pseudotsuga menziesii | reverse complement strand
ATGATTGACTCATAGACAGTGGGGCTTCCAAACATATGACGGGACTCAAGGAAAGACTATCGATGATGCGGTAGTGATTGGAGAACAAGAAGGAGGCTTGCACAAATTGAAGGGCCATCCAGAACAAGCCTTGATCCATGACACAGTAAATCCAAATGAGCCTTGGCATAGAAGGCTTGCACATGCGCATTACAGATCACTACCTATGGCAAGCAAAGTTGTTCCAGAATTTCAAGCTATTTGAAGGGAAGAACAAAAATCAGAATATGACCTAAAGAAACCAGTTGAAGGATGTGAAGATCCAGAATGAAGAGACCATGCAATCATAAGAGTCTCTCAAATCAAAGAACAACTTGAAGTGGTAAAAGAAGAAGTGAAGAATGCAGAAGTGGTGATGGCCATTTTGAATGGCCTCCCAGGATCGTAGGATTCATTCATTCGAGGAATGTGTGCCAAAAGGAAGTGATTACTTTCAATAGACTCTAGAAAGAGAACTCACAAGAAGAAGAAGCTCGAGAAGAGAAGGTGGGAGCAACTGAAGATCAAGCTCTTACCATCCAAAGAAGATCCCTCAAGCGATGAGGAATATGAAGATCTGAACTCTTGAAGAATATCTTATCCATCTTAGAATTTGGATAAGAAACGATGCTATCATGAATGAAGAAGACGATGAAGCTGAAGGCTCAAGAAGGAGTCTACCCACGAAACAAATAAAGATAAGTATTCAATTGTCATGATATTGTTTTGTTATGCATTTGTTTATATTCAGTTATTGTATTATGCATGATAGGATTTTGCATTAATAACAGTATACTACTAATATGCATGTGATGGGTAAGTAGCTCATGGTGTTATACAAATTCTCCATTGCTACTTATCTAGAATGAAACCTCTTTGCTGACATATTGGATTAGTGCACAATCTCAATGTTGTCCTGGTAGAGATGGAAGGCATCTAGAAAGTTTCAGTGAGATATGGATGAATGTTGTATTGGATAAAGTAGTTGCATAATCATATATTTATGCATAAGTATTTTCCAGTATGAATATTCTTTATGAAATGTTCTAACCATACAAATGCATTTGACTTGTAGGAAAGACCGCATACATAATCGCCTACAAGCAAAGAAGAATGAAGACTTGTTCCAAAGAACAAGTGACGATAGTTCAAAGACAAAGAATAATATGACGAGTGCAGTGACATCATTGATGCAGAACCTTCCAACCACCAAGAAGAAAGGAAAGACCATTTCAAGAAGAATGATGTCAGGGTGCATTATCGAGAACTGAAGAGAAGTTCATAGTTCCATCATGCAGTGGATGGAAACATCATGGGATACAAAGCAAGATTCGTAGCATGAGGATTCTCATGAAAGGAAGGCCTAGACTACGAAGAGACATTTGTAGCCAGTAAGAGTTTAAATACATACATGATGAGCCTGATAGAATAGGAAGCTACTTGTCACTCCGGTATAGAATGTTTTCAGTGCATAGAGAACAGAAGACAGAGGGAGTATGATGCTTCACTTCAGAGGGAGTGACTATAGAAGATCTAAGGTTCGACATGGTACGGCAGGATGGGTAGATTACTGATGACTCTAGGATTTACTGAGAGTAAAGCGGATTCCAACCTTTGCTTCAAGGTTAAAGACGGAAGACAAGTGATGTTCCTGTTATGTGTCGATGCACTATTGTTCTAGGTATGGAGGTGTGGCAGAGTACAGATGGGATCTTCCTTGGACAAGGGAAGTATGCAGTAGAGATCCTGAAGAGGTTTGGGATGATGGACTGCAAGGCTATGGCTACACCCATGGCATCAAACCTGAAGCTATTGAGTGATGCTTCCTCAGAGTCGATTGATGCTACGATGTATCGTCAGATGATTGGGTCATTGATGTACCTGACGAACACGAGACCAGACATTTGCTTTGCTATGAACACCTTGAGCCAGTACCTGACAAATATGAGAAGTGTTCACTTGATGGATGCAAATCATATTTTGAGGTACCTGAAGGGTACAATTGATTATGGGCTCAAGTACGATGCGAATCAAAAGATTAACCTGGAGGGTTATGTTGATTCAGATTGGGCAGGCAGTGCCATTGACAGGAAGAGTACTTCAGGATGTTGCTTCAATATGGGATCAAGTGTGATCTCTTGTTTTAGCAGGAAGCAATCCTGTGTGGCACTAAGTACAGCTGAAGCAGAGTATGTCGCAGCTTGTTCAGCTAGTTGTTAGGCAGTATGGCTGCAGAAGCTACTGTCTGATATATTTGATCTCCAGTTGGATGCTACTTGTATACATTGTGACAACCAGAGTTGCATGAAGTTGTCAGAGAATCCAGTGTTTCATGACATGTCGAAGCATATCGAGATCAAGTATCACTATATCAGGGATATGGTGCAGAGAGGAGCAGTAAAGCTCCTATATGTTGTGACGGAGGAACAAATAGTTGATGTATTGATGAAGCCATTAGCTAGGCTGAAGTTCGAGTACTTCAGAGAGAGACTTAGTGTTCTCCAGATCGAGGTTCCTTCCAAGAGAAAGTGATGAGACCCATAGCCATTCTGACATGGTGAGAGGATTGGTTCCTTCCATGTCAGATATGAGTGCTATAGATCCAAAGCCATTCTGACGAGGAGGTCAGATGTAAGGGCTGAGCCATTCTATCATGGTGAGAGGATTCAGTTCCTTCCATGTCAGATATGAGTGCTATAGATCCAAAGCCATTCTGACGAGAAGGTCAGATGTAAGGGCTGAGCCATTCTATCATGGTGAGAGGATTTGGTTCCTTCCATGTCAGATATGAGTGCTAACTACCATTCTGGGAATGGAGGCACCTGGTCAGTTACCAGGAACACTCAGTCAGGGACTGAGAGAGCCATTATGACGAGTAGGTCAGATGTAAGGGCTGAGCCATTCTGTTCATGGCTAAAGGATTAAGTTCCTTCCATGGCAGATGTGAGTGCTAGCCATTTTGACGAGCAGGTCAGATGTAAGGGATGAGCCATTCTGTTCATGGCTAAAGGATTTAGTTCCTTCCATGTCAGATGTGAGTGCCGGGCATTCTGTCGAGTAGGACAGATGTAAGGGCTACCACCATTCTGACGAGCAAGTCAGATGTAAGGGCAGTTCCATTCTGTTCATGGCTAAAGGATTTAGTTCCTTCCATGTCAGATGTGAGTGCCGACCATTCTGTCGAGTAGGATAGATGTAAGGGCTACCGCCATTTTGATGAGCAGGTCAGATGTAAGGACAGTGCCATTCTGTTCATGGCTAAAGGATTCAGTTCCTTCCATGTCAGATGTGAGTGTCAGCCATTCTGTCGAGTAGGACAGATGTAAGGGCTACCGCCATTTTGACGAGTAGGTTAAATGTAAGAGCAGTGCCATTCTGACAAGAAGGTCAGATGTGAGTGCCGACCATTCTGTCGAGTAGGACAGATGTAAGAGCTACCACCATTTTGACGAGTAGGTCAAATGTAAGAGCAGTGCCATTCTGACGAGAAGGTCAGATGTGAGTGCCGGCCATTCTGTCGAGTAGGACAGATGTAAGGGCTACCGCCATTTTGACAAGTAGGTCAAATGTAAGGGCATAGCCATTCTGTTCATGGCTAAAGGATTAGATTCCTCCCATGTCAGATGTGAGTGCCGGCCATTCTGACGAGTAGGTCAAATATAAGGGCTACCAAAGAACTACCGTGGGCTAGGCCTACAACCAGCATGAAAAAGGGCTAGCTCTGTAGAACTTCCTATGACGAGATATTACACACATGATGATGACCAGAGATGATCCAGATCCAGTTATGATGACTCCAAGAGATCCAGATCGAGGGATGATCCAGATCTAGCAGTGATGATCCAGATCGAGAGATGATCCAGATCTAGTCCAGTGATGATGATCCAGATCAAGTGATGATCCATATCCAGTTCTATGATGATCCAGATCGAGAGATGATCCAGATCCAGATGACCTGAAGATGGAGATGACTTGAAGATGAAGATGACTTGAAGACGAAGATGATCCAGTTGATGCAGAGAAGAAGACCAGTGCTGAAAATTGTGTCAAAAGAATACCTGCCTAGTTAAGAGGGAGTGTTGATGTATATGTAACTTCGGAATGTATTCTTCTATGTATCTTATGTATTGTAACCCGATGTTTATTCCGGGATGTTCCTATTATGTATTTGAGTCATGTGATCATACCCTGATGTTCCGATCAGGAAGATTAATAATGTAAACAAGTCATATCAAGTCATTAGGTAAGTCCCCACAGTTTCGGGGCACTTGATTTATTCTAATTAAGGTGTAGGCTCGAGTAGTAATTGTTAGGTTGAGCCTACGTGTGAAAATGCAATTCAAGTGAACAGATGAATATAAATAGAGAGTGAGAGTCTCTCTATTTATCACTTGTGAAATACATCACTTGCTCTCTCAAGTGTGGCGCACTAGTGGAGAAGGAAATATACTGGGAAAAGAAGACTACTGTTGTTGGAGTGCATCTTTCTGTTTTGGGGTTTTACATCTTGTGGTGATACTATCTTAGAGGAAGTTGCGGGGTTTTCACCATTTATGGTTTCCCCGATCAAAACTCTTTGTGTCTCTTGTATCTTGTGATGTGCTTATGTTATTGTTGTGCTTGTTATTCTCTCAGTGAAAAGACTCTAACATAATGCTAGCTTAAATGTTGAAAAACTAACAAGAAAAAGTAAAACAACTTCTTCCACTCTCACTACCACAAGGCTCGGGTCAAATGGTGATTGAAAAAGATGCCTCCAATAAAGCTTGGGGAGGTATTCTCATAGAAAAACATGGTGATCAAGAAGAAATCTGCGGCTATGCTTCAGGAGCATTCAAAAATGAAGAAATCAATTATCCGTCAAGTCACAAGGAAATCCTCGCAGTCAAAAAGACTGTAAACCATTTCAAGATTTATCTAAAACCTGTCAAGTTCATTATTAGAACAGATCTGAAAATAATGCCTGGTATATTCAAGAATGAAAATATTATGGCAGAAAATAGTTCTAGGATTCTAAAATGGTTTCTTTGGTTGCAAAACTTTGATTTTGAAATTGTATATAAACCAGGATATTTGAATTGTGTTGATGATATGCTAACCAGAGAAGAATTACAGGAGAAACCTAGCCTCAACATGTTTGGCTATGGAGCATCCATCTCGTCAAACAAAAAATCTAAACTTCAGATCTTCAATGATCACTTGACATAGGAAGAAAGAGAAGATTTTTTGAGTTGCGCCAGAAAAAAGAAAGCAGATTAGTATCTTGCCCTCTCCTTGATCCAACAAGTAAATGCCTCTCCTCTGAAAATACAAATATTGGAGAGATGGGAAAAACAAGCCTATGAAGGCTAGGAAAATGCCATGCACCAGCTTCAGCAGCTTAATCACGTTTGGGTTGATACAACTTATACAGATCGACGAGAATTGTATTATGTGGATATCGATCCAAGATTTTTAACATGGAATAGTTATAACCTCATATTGCAGTTCTATGGAGAACAAGGAGAAATAATAATTTGTGGAGACCCTTCTACACTGGTGCAACAACAATGGTCCGGATGGACAGAAGTTTTCCTTGATAAATTCTATCCAAGAAAAGATTGGGTTCAATGACGTGCAAATTTCATTCTGCACCTTCAAGCAGATATGATTGTAGCACACCACAATCATATGTGGTTTAAATTTAAACTACGACATCTTGGAGGAGCTAACTCTCCTCTTGAACCCCCTATTTTCACTCAACAGAAATTCAGAAGAATGGACAAAAATGGTTGCCTCTTAGATCATAAAATTCATACAAGAAGAATTCCTTTAAACCTTAAAGTTGAATCCATTTTTCAAGGAGAATTCTGCTGTATTCCTAATGAAGTCATGCTCGGATCCGATGTGGAACAGTGTTTCTCAAATTGCTTATTTCTGGATACCGAATTTGGTTTAGATAATGATTCTGATTCTGATAGATTCACTGGTTGTACATGTGGGGAAAACCCATGTATTTGTAATCATGACAATGAATAATGGAAAGTGTCGTGGGCCACTAATAGTAGCTCCACTTTGTAAAAAGTCCAGTCTAGTTGTCAGTCCGTAGATTCTTTCACATGGCTTGGGTGACTTACCCAACAATAGGTGCGATTTGATCCACTGCCATGAGATCCGAATCAAGTCTTTTTACCGATAGGTGTAAGTTTCGGGTCACTGGTTTACCGGCTAAAATATGTATAAATAAGGTGCTCCTCCCCTCATTTGGACATCGAGTGTTTTTTAGTCTAGTAAGCTTTCTGTATTTTCTCTCTGTGTCAAGCACTGTGTATGCTCTCCCTCTGCGCCTCGAATGATTAGCTGGGATCAGAGGAAGTGATCTCACTTGTAATGTTTCTATACAACCAGTAGCGTATGCTCTCCCTCTGCACTTAGTGTGATAGGATGGGATCAGAAACTATGGTTAGTGCAAGAGCAACTTCGGAAAGAAGCATTATTACTATCACAATTCTAATTTCTCATTTTTATACCAGTGCTCAAAAGCCAAGGGAAGGGTCCCTATATGTTCCATTCAGTTTGGTTTAAAGATAGAGTTAAGGGAACCCACATGGGATAGAGCAATTGGTAACGAGTAATTGAGATCAGAAGTTGTAAATGGAAGGTCACGAGTTCAAAACTCACTGTGGGTGCTTCAAAGAAAATAAGAAAAAAGATAAAGCTAAGGGAAGTGAAATCAACTTAATTGTGATGTGTATTACGTTAGTTGATTTCTAAAATAAGCATTTTGGTGGGATAGTTATAGTGCAAGAAGCATGGATAATTTTAAGAACACCCCATAAATTTATATGTATAATAAATGGGCAAATCTCCCTATTATTTTTTGGCTAATCTTTCATTCTGTTATAGAATCTTGTAAAATCTTGGTGAAACTTTCACGATTATAAGATATTGTAAAATATTGGTGAATATTTTCACTGAATCATAAAATATTGTAAAAACTTAGCGAATCTTTCATCAAATTATAAAACCTTGTAATGTCTTACTGAATCTTTTTCTACGAAGACTCGGATTTTGATTCTACAAATTACTAAGGCAGTGCAATAGAAGAGAATATACCAAAGCTTGATTGTCTTGACACCTAGACCCTCAAATGAACAAATGCATGAATGAGGAGAGGAGAGATTTATTTATACATTTCACAAGTAGTATTGGGTCACTCACAACTATAGGCGTTGGTGAAACACAACTACACTAACCATATTCAGGGAAAGTTGGTATGCCACTTTTTTATCTCGTTCCTTAATGTTTCAACAAACATGTGGGGACCCAAATCTTGACATACTAGAAAAATGATAGAACTGAAGACTTTACACTGTGGAGTGATTATGGAACCCATGAATAATTATCACAACATGGAGTATTATTGGTACCCACAACCTTAATATAGTGTATGAACTCCCAATTAGATTATTTTTCAAATCTCCCATTTTTAAGCTACCTTCTAAGAAAAATATAACCTTTTATCTATGTATAGATACAAATACCACTTTTTCCTTTTTTGTTGACAATCTAATATGAATTATGTCATATGATTTAGAATTTTTAGAGTTAGTTAGAAATTTGCAATGGTTATTAGAAATAAGAACATGAACTACCAAGAATAGAAATAACATTAATGCATCATCACACATATCATTATAACTACTCTGTTAAAGACTATTTTTTCTTAGATAAACTAAGGAGGTGTTTGTATCCATGTTTTAAATTTTTTGAAAGCATGCAAAATGTGGTAAATTTGTTTTATCACCATCATATAATGCATACTAAATATCAAATAGCATAATGTCTACATCTTAGATGAAACATGCCATGTACATATTATATACAATAAAGATGGAAATGAAGTATCGTGTTCCAACTAAAGCATATATTTATCATACATAAATAGATATATTTCTAGATGATGATAGCAATTACACATCAAAACCAATCACCAAAAAACATTTTACTTCTGAATGACCCTTACAAAAAACAAAATATCGTAAAACAAGTACCAAACCCAACATATTTAGGCCACAAATAAAATTGATGAACTTGGAAATATGAATAAAAAAATTACCAGTCACAAACTTCTCAATAAAAATAAAAGAATCTAACAAAACACTTTGGACAAATCTACAAAAATATAGCCAAAATAATGAACATTCCATTGCAACCCCGCCATTATAATGAGTGTGCATTGATTTATATTACAAACATCCCAAACATCAACAATAACATAAATAAAATATGAACATATACACTTTGATTAACATCATAGATCTAATAATAATTGCAAAGACAGATTCTAATAAAAGCACATTTTAAACAACTAGGTCAAATTCAGTTTGAATATATAAAAACCATACAGTGTCTCTCCATCAAGAGTAGCATCCACTAACATCATGTAAATGTTAGTCGATAGTTTAAACATAATAAATCATATTTTTTGAGCTCTATAACACCTTCACATGACCAATATTCCTATGATAGAATAAAATCCTAATACCACAGAATGGGCCCTAAGAATCAAGAGTGCCCTAGAATTCAATAGGCCTAAAAAACATCCATGATATAAAAAGCATGATAAAAGGTAAATTTACCATATAATAATCTATTGCAACTGTGGATAAAAAGCATTAAATACATGATAATAAGCATACCACATTAATAGTTGGATTAAAGGAGTGATGCAAGTTTGTATTCTCTGATAAATTGCATGTGCGACATGCCCTTTCAAGACCCGATCTTTCGACAATCGAGATGTTATGTGATGATTAGAATGTTGAGAAAACTAAGAATAAAAGTGGAATTGCATCAACTAGAACCTTCACCCTGCAAGTGCAATCTAATGTTGCAAACCATGAATCAATATAGCCTTTTTATAGAACAAAATAGCCCATGGTTTTCCCTCCAATACTAGAAATCGAGGGATCAAAGAAGGTATCACACGATATTGACTAAAAATACATGCCATGAAACCATATACTTGAATTACAAGGAAAATGGAAGGAAAAATAACCCTTGGGAGACTGCATTAATAAAATTTGGGGACGAAGGAATGATTTCACTAGAATATCTCTAGAAATTGGAGGCAAAAGATGGATTAGAGGGATATTTTTCTAGGGCGATTTTTTTTTTCATTTTCCTCATTAAAATATGGGAGGCTATTCATTTTGGTTTTTTCTTTTTAATAAATATTGGGCTAATTTATTTTCGCTAAAATAACCCTTTCCATATAAGAAATTAGCCCACTAAAATTTTGCAACCCCCTTAATATAGCACCTAAAATTATCCATGGCAAGAAGTTGTAGAAGATGTTGATAACATATTTCTTTAGGTTAAAAATTATGTCATTTGGTGCAATCACATTTGTTAATGGTGGGATAGTTATAATGCAAGAAATTGTAGAATATTTTAATAACAAGTTTCTTTATATTAAAAAAGAGCATGATCAATGCTAAATTGGAGAGTTGCACTTGGAATTCTTCCAAGTCTTCTAACTTCATCTTCAAATGACAAAAACTGGAAAAATGGTTTTGGTAACAACAGTAATAATCAACATCCTTACCTATGAACTTCGACAAATTTAGTTGTTTTTTGTTGTAGTGTTGCCATCATCTCGGCCATCCTTCCTTTTGAATGATCACAACATAGGTTGAAACTTTGCATAATTTGTAATCTTTGTGTCAAGGATTTATCTTCTACATTGGATAAGTTGTTGGGACACCTCCAACTACTCTTAAATACACTATCCCAAACTTACAGTCATGAATTCCATCCTTATATTCACAAATTCTTCTTCTACACCATCCATGATGCACATAAAAATGGACAATAAATTTCCCAAGTCTTCAAGACTTAATCTTTCCATCTACACTTCCAAGTTTATGTCACCAAGGACATGTTCCAAGAATTTGTCTTTCCAAATTTCTACTCCAAGTTTATCATGATTGGACTTTAGCATGGTGGTCTTTCAAAATAGCCCAAAATAAAATTCTTCTACATGCTTCACTTGGCCTACATAGTCTTGAAAACATAAATAGTATTCACCAAATCTGTGTGGATTGATCTATCCAAGTTGCTTGTTGCACCATGACATTTGCTCTGTCTAGTTTTTAAGTCAATCTGCAGTCCACTAGTAGAATCCTTCCAAAAATTTATGCTTTGTCCCACCTTGTTAAGACATGGTGGAGAGTGTTTGATCTTACTTTAATACCATTTTTCCTTTAAAATGTGGTCAAATGTATGCTTTGATACCTTGTCTTAATTGTAAGGATTTAGCTAGCATGCACCTATTGCAACCATACTACACCTATTCTTTTAAATTATACCCATATCTAGAATAGAGATGAATTTATACAAATACATGCTAGAAAAGGTTGACAAGGCAAATTTCCTATCATTCCCCTACAATTGTGCTTAACCCATCTTTTGCTAAAAAGAGGTTAGAAATTGACTTTGATAAATGGTGAAAAATTTAATAGATACAAGACAATCTAATCCTATTTAATGGTGAAATCCAAAAACTAAATATAAAGTATCTAATTTTATATGGAGTGATGAAACCATCAAAGAAAGAAGATATCTATGTTATTATAAAAACACCATTAATCCCAAATGAAGGTCAAAACATACCTTGCGCCTGGTAGTGATGGTTTATTAATGGAACACAAATAATTGTGGACAAGTTCCAAGTGAGTCTTTTCTCTCCATGCTTTCCCTATTACAAAAGTGGCTTGGTGATGCTTTTCAATCACACACCATTCACATACTCCATCCAAAGGAACAATTTAAATTAGTCTAATAATTATGTTTTTCACCATTAGTTTCAAGCTTTAAAATCTTCGAGAGGGTAGTAACAAATCTTAGGAGGAGCTAAGTCAAGTAAAAAAAAATTGATATGATTAATTCACATCAACAGTCCTATCCAATTCACCACAAAGATTAGTAATGAAACAATGCCGCCAAAGGAGGCCACCACTATCTAATTAAGAACCATCAACCCTAATCAAAACAAAAATCCCATACACATACCATCAACTAAAATGCCAAGGGCCCATCAACATCCCATAATTGACATACCACATCCCAACTAAATCCACCAATCCACAGTAAACTTGAATGGAAAAAGGGTGCAAACATTACATAGTCCAAATCCATCAGCCTTGAACCCCAAAGAAATATGAGTTTTGTGTTACCTGTATACTATGTTGTGAAGGTAAAAGATGCCAAAACAACCCATTTTTAGTTATAACCTAACCTAGCAATTTATACCCACATTTATTAATTTTTTTTTTGGCAATGTGTAGGTCGTAAAGGGTGATGTAGAAGGGAATGTACAACAGGATGCAAAAAGGGAGGGCTTCCACTGTAAGGGAATCCATTAAGGGTGAAAGGGGAGGTTGTCATTGTAAGGGCAGCCTCAATACTAGACAAAGTGGCAACACATATGCACACGATCACACACACTCATGCACACATCCCATCTTTTAACCTAAATTGATAAATCAAAACTCAAGTTCATCAATTTACATCGTTTCAAAACTATTTGGCCAATGGGAAAAAATTATTACAACCATCTATAAATTTGATGATGACGATTTTCCAAAAAACCAGGGATTTCATCGTAGATTAAAAAAAATTAGGGATTTCACCCTAAATTAAAAAAAATAAATTGGATTTCACTGTAAATTCAAACAAATTAGGTCTTTCAAACAAATTAGGGATCCCAATGCTTACTTATTTATCCATGAGAACCCTGAACCATTAACACTGAGCTCCAAACCCTGAGCTCCAACCGTGAAATGTGAACCGTGAGCCCAAACCCTTGAGCGTCAACCGTGAAATGTGAACCGTGAGCTCTAACTAGTGAGCTGCAACCATGAAATGTGAATCGTGAGCTCAAACCCTTGAGCTTTGTTGTAATCTCATAGATCACAAAGGGTTACCAATAATACACATTAAAAATCATATAGACATATCAGAAACAAGAGACAAGAACACATGTGTAAGAATAATAAATTATATTATAATAGAAGAGTCCATACAATACACAGAACTGAACCAAGTTCTCATCTGGCTCAACAGCCTAATATATATGATTACAAAACAGTTACAAATAACTACTTGTCGGTTTTGTCAACCAACATGAACTTAGGTGGCCGACCAAATCTCTAATTAGTCGTCCAATTGACTTAGTCTGCTAGTCGACTATCTCCTCCAACATCTCCCCCACAAACAAAATTGTTCTTCATCCCAAGGAAACAGGGAGGTACCTAAAAAAAATGCATTACCTGTCTCAAGTAGTTATTTTTGTGTTTTGACTTTCATGGGATGTGAAGTCTAATAGTTGGTATTTTCTGTACACAGACTTCCACAATTGCTTCTACCATCACTGCCAGCTAATGTTGGAATTTAGTCCAACTTTGCAATATTTTTTGGATGTCGATTGTTAATGTTGTAAGGTTTGACAGTGTCAGGATATTCTCTTGAATGGAAAGGTCTGCTATCCTTTCCATTTCGGGACCCAAAAACTGGTCTTTTTCTTCTATCATCTCCAGAAGTCATTTCATTTGTGGATAAATGATGTCTAACTTGTTTAAGCTTGGAATTTCCTGCTGCACCCACTAGTGTGCTTGTCACTCGAGTTTCTACAGTTTGTTCATTTCAAGCACGACTTGATCTTCAATAGTGCTTATGAGTGCTTCTTCCATGCTCTTCCTCTTCTCCAGTGCTTGGATGTCCTATCATGTCTGTTGGGTCTGCTGGAAGACTTTCCCATAATAAGCAGGCCAGTCCATGTTATCTTGAAGCACTTTGTAAGCTTCGGAGAAGGCTGTGTGTTGCTGCATCAGTAGTCGAGCCTTTCTTCTTTCTGCTCTTCTCTTGTGTTTTGCATCTGTGTTTGTAGTGCCGACACCACGCTTTCAAATAGCTGATACGCTTTCTCTAGCAGTTTGTCGGTGTCGACCTATGTTGGTCCTGGTATCACAGACTGCGCAAGATTTTCTGCATTTGTTTAGGAACTCAACTTGTTCCTTTTCATTGTCATTGAGCTCCTTGCATCTATTCTGGATCCTTGTCTTTGCTTTGATGACCAGTGTTTCCAAGAGTTTTCCCAACTCTCCATCCCTCAGCTTCGTTGTGTCGACTGCAGTGGTCGACCCAAGTTGGCTGATGTGAACCATTTTCGCTTGTGGTTGATGGTCCCTCTTCTTTCTATCTCTCTTTCTCTTATGCTTTTGTTTTGCTTGTTGCCGTACTGATGTACCTGTAAGAGTAATATTTTTCGGCAATGGGTTGTCTGGTTTTCAGTTTGTAGTGGTTATGGGAACTTCTGGTTGGGGCTACAGGATGAGTGCTGCTGCTGGGTGTGTATCTGGGGGATTTTGTATAGAGGGTCTAAATACAAATGTTGTTGGTACTAATGTTTCCAGCAAAGGTGGTTCAGGTGCAGCTGGTTCGGTTGCAGGTTCTGGGTTGGGGGGTGGTGGTGGTGATGGTGAATGGTCGGGCATGATTAGAGTGGTGGAAATGTGTTCGACTGTTGGGTCGTCGATTTGTGGGGGTGAACCTTCCGGGATGTCAGAGAACAGTTCATCGATTTCTCGATTTATTTTTTCCATGTTCTCTTCTTCCTTATTTCCTATCGGTTCATTGGCTGGTGGTGGGCTTCGGGGTCGGTTAGGATAAAGGATGAGGTCTGACTTGCGACAAATTGAGCTGTCATGTCAGGGTTCCTCACAAATGTGGATGTTATTACTCCCACAGACCTCAGTTTTTGGGGTATTCGGCTAGGTTGTGAAGGAGCAGGCTTTTGTGACCCACCAGTTTCAAACAGAGGCATTTTGGTGGTGATCTTTTGCATAGAGGTGAGTAACTCAGGTTGTTTTTCGATGTACGCCTGGAAGTTTCTGTCTTAGTCGAACCTCTCCTTCAGGGTGTCCGGCATAGCATTCTTGCATATGTCAACCGAGCTTATTGAGGGGAGCTATGGAAGTGTTTCCTGTGTGATTTTGGTCAGGGATGGGGGTGGGGGTGTAGACACTAGATCAACAGCATTTTCGGCCGTTGAGGTATTTGTGCTCTTTACCTTTTTCGGCCGACCTTGCTGTGCTCCTGCTTCAAAATGTTTTTGGAACTATGCCTCCATTGTAATTTTGCTTGCTGCGGAATATTCTATGATGTCAAATGCCGTGGCTACTAATTAATCTTCTTCTTCTGATGATTATTTGATGATAAGCTTGCGCTTCCCCTTCCCCTGTTTTTGTTCCTGAATTTTTATCCTTTTCCTTGAAGTTGCTATTTCTTTTGATAGCTTACGGATGTTTTCTTTTGTTATAGCATACTCGGGGTTTTCCATTTCCATGTCGTCCTCTGGTCCTTTTCCTCCCCCTTGTTGTTGAGTTGGGCCGATGCTTTCTTCAGCGGGATTAGTTACCTGTTGTTCTGTCTGTTCCCCTTCCCTTTGGGTTGTCGGCTATATGATTGTAATTTGCAGTCAACTAGTGTCTTTTGCTGGTGTTTCCTCTGAAAAAAATGTGCCAATGTATAACCAAAGTTCATAATATTCTTCTTTTTCTTAGTCTGTTAGTGGATCCTCCATTGCTAGGGTTGTCTCCTTGGCCTTTGCTGGTATCGACAATTTTGTGGCAGACTGTCGAGCTAGCTCCCAAAAGATCTCTTCGACTATTGGGTAGTAGTCAAGAGTCTTTTCTTTTTCCTTGGCGCCCTGCATGTACCAAACTGCTGTATGGTCAAGTTCTAGCTGTATGTGCACAGTTTTGGGCAGACTTTGTCGGATGTTCTGGGGCACCCTCCATCTGGTCGTTTGGATTTTAAGCTGTTGGAACCAGTTTTCCAACAACACCTTTCCGTTTTCCAGTTCCTTCATTGTTCTGGTCTGGGCGAATGGCTTAAATATCCACATATGGAATCTTGTGGGTTCTTGAAACTGCTTGTCCTCGATAGGGCACAAGTAGTACATCACTATCCATATTATAAGGGATGGGAACCTTATAATCCCTCCTGACTCTTGGCATTTTTTGCAGATGCCTTTGAGGATGTCGGCGACATACTCAGCCCATCTGTATATTTTCCCTGTGTCAGCAATGGTATCCACTACCTCTAGCATATCTAGTTTTAGGTCGCTTCCTCCACCTGTGGGTATAAGCCCCGTTTCTATGAGTTTTGCCACAACTTGTGGCGTTCGGGCTTGTATTTGGCTAATCATTAGCCCTTTTGAGTTTTTGCTCGATGGTGATCCGGTTAGTTGCTCTACCAGCCCTTCTTTTATGCCGATTGGTACTGGGTCACCTTGGTTGGATAAACTAGTCAATTTGTATATTACTTCACCAGAGATATTGACTAGCCTGTTGAAGTAGAATCTGTCATTGTGGTATCGACTTATGATGAATTTAACTACTGTTTCCTTTGTACCTCCAAAACTTGCCATGAACACTGTGTTCATGTAGTTCATGATAGTACTGTGGTTTACCTTTTTTGTGGCTGGGGTTGGTTTCTTATCGACATAGGCCCATTCCTTGATCTCATCCCATGTTTTCACCCATGATGTCTCTTGAACCTTAGCATTATTTATGTTTCTTAGCCTCCTCATTAATGGGGTCTCAGTAGTTTGTAGTTCCTTAGTCTTGAATGCAGCTCTGGTTTGTTTTGGTGCCATTTTGTCAGGTTTCTGTTTGACTTTACTTCGGGGCTCTCCGTTATTAGTTGTCTGTTTACTAAGTTTCTCTCTCTGTTTGAAATACTATAAATGGTCCTCTTGTGGTCCAGTATTTATAGGTGATGTGTTTGACGTTTTTGTCGATGGGTGTCTTAATGGCGGAAGTGATGGTCCAGTGCGATCACTTGAATTTGAGTTAATGGTGATTTGATTTTGGTGGTCGTAGTTATGAAGGCGTGATGTGACTTGCAAGGTCATTGGCCGATGTCGATCATGTGAGCGGTCGATGGTGGTATGTTGGTGGGTGTAATGTCGGCTGTCGAAGCGTTGATTTCCTGTCATCATGGTTTATGGGTATTGGTTTTGTTTTTCTTTTTGGATTTTTTTTCAGATTTTTGTAGTTTTTGTCTAACCGTTCTGGTCGTTATATGCCTTTTTTTTAACCTGTTTTGGTTTTTGTACTGTTTTAGTCGAGCACCATTAACAAGTTTCCAAAATACTATGCCTTGTAACGTCCTTAGTCGGAATGATCCAAATCCTGATCCTTAGTCAGATGTCGGTTTGTTACACCCAAATCCTATCACCACCATGTGATAAGACCTTGGACTTACATATTTTCCCTTAATCCCAGCACTTGGAGTGGAGACCCATGTTGTTTGCCAATCTTTCATGAAAATACTCAACACCGGACTTTCCCTGTTAACCATGAGCGGTACCTTGCTCGCACTACCTGTATCCTATTTTCCATAAGCGGTGCCACCACCTGTGGCCTTTGGTCCATAAGCATTTTTAACCTAAACCGCTCTGTCATAAGAGGAGAAAAGTGGTACCCTGGGTAAAATGGAAAAAATAGAAGTTTCTCAAGGATTCTAGATCATGAGCCTCGTGTCCCCCCTTATCCCTAACATTGTGGGTCAGTTGAGCTCAAGATCCCTCATCATAGGATCTTAGAGGCCACCTCATCCACAAATCTCTCAACCATTCCTATCCATTGAGCCTTATAAATACAAGCTCATGTCCATGGTTGAGGGGGAGAACTATAGAGGCATTGTTATGTTGTTGGATTGACCACTTGGCCCAAGCCATTTGAGAGCATAGAGAGCAAAGTTGGAGCTTATGGGGATGAAGTGTTGGTTTCATGGAGATGCATGTCGACACTAAGTATTAATTGGTTGTAAACTTCTCCATTCATCTTAATGAAAAGATGATTTCCATCCCACATTACTGTTGTTTTGATTTCGCACATAAATGTTGTTGGATTCCTTAGTCACTAACATGGATAAGTAGATGATTTTCTCGTAGCTTTGATGTGTTTGCATGTTTGATTTAGTTACAGGTACACTCATTCAATATCAAAGCAGCATTACAGGTGTCTACAACATCTAGGGAGGGTCTCCATCCTTTGTTGTTCACTCATTTGTTCTGGATCTGAACCATTCAAACCAGAGGAACAACTTCTGTTCATAGAAGGTGAAATATTCCTGCTTAGAAATATGGCGACTCTGCTGGGGAGTAGATATATATATCAGTTGATCTAATCTTCCACAATTCTTCAACTCTTGTCTAAATCTAGGCTCCATCTCCAACTCTCTCCAGTCAAATCTGATATCTGACTCAGCGAATTTTGGTTTGAAACTTTCAGATCTGTCTAGATCTAAATTATTTTGACCTTTTATGCTCTTTTTTATTCTCAATCTATCAGTTTTTACCTTGTTTTTTTCTTTTTCTGACTTGATCTCTCGTTCTCCTTTGTGTTTTGGATTTATACAGGAACTGCTCTTATGCAGTTGGTGAGAAGCGATGCCACCACCTGAACCTAGTTAGCAGCACGCGGTGCCACCTCCTGAGTCCTATTGGTGAGAAGCGGTGCTGGTCCAAAACCGCTCTGTCAAGACCCCTACAGTGCGGTGCCAGTTAGGCCTTATTCCAAGACCAATTTTTCTCATTTTTTTTGCAAAAAAAATGAGTTGATTTTCTTTCAGCCCTGCATTGTCAGGCTTGTGTGTTAGAGTCTGATGCTTGTGGTTTGAAGTTTTATGGTTAAAGATTGGTTTGATTGGAAAATTCAAAAGCTCGATTAGGATTATTGATTGTTCATTCACTTCTGTGCTTGTTGGTTGTGATTGTGAAACGAATTCTCATTTTTTGAAAAGCTTAGGGTGTTAGTAGGATCTCTTTTCATCTCTGTTATATAGACTGAAATAAAAAAATTTGATTAGCGTCTTGGTTTCATTTCTTGTTTTCATAGAGAACTTCTTTTTCCTCCTTTAAAAGAGAAATTTTTTGACTGAGATTAGGTTATCATCATTGAGCATTAGACATTGGATCTCTAATTGGCCTTACAAGCTTCCAGGATCTTTATGTTCTTTTGTCTCTTATGCATATTAGTACTATCTCATCAAAATAAAAATATGGTAGTTTAAAGTTAGATTTGTCTATGTTTTAAGAAAATTTGAAAAATAGAGTGCATATGCATGTAGTATGCTTCTTGTTTTTCTTTTAGGAAAAGAGACTCTTCCCCTTCTTATTGCTTTCAGAAAAGAGAAATCAGTTTGGAAAGTGCTGCTTGTCTTTGACTTTGTGTTCAAGATTGTTGTTTGGAAATATTTTTGGTTTTCAAACAAAAGAAAATACTCTCTTTCCCTCCTGTAGGGAGGCATACCGAACAGTAAAGTGAAATATTTGCATACGCATATTGCATGGTTTTACTTTTTCTGTCAAAACACCATGCATTCACCTAACCGTCCACTTTAAAATTAACAGTAGTTATAGGTTAAACTTTACATAGAAATTGGAGTGATAGGTTAGAGACATGTTCGGGTGTCGTTAAACATATGAGATACCGTTATTTGTCTGCTTTACATACTGGGACTCGCGCGGTTCTTCCATGTACCGTCGGTATATCGAACGGCCTTTTGCGTACCCTTGAGGTATATAGAAAGGTACTTCATGTACTCGATTGTATATTGGAACGCCTCTTCTATACGGTTATGCATTAGATAGCACTACTACCGATTTGAGCTCCCATGTACCTTGAGTATATAGGGAGACCCCACTAGGATACCTTATCCATTTGAGAAAATCCCTTTGGCCATCTTGCTTGGAGCCATACACCGAAAAAAACATTCAGGGAGATTACTATGCATGTACCCTAGAGGTATATCACGAGTGGAACCATCTTGACAATCCTAGTGAGAGACCTGACTATCTGAACTCCTCCTGTCATTTTAAGTTTGCTTGTTTGACTTATAGCTTGTGCAGGGAAATTTTTTTTTGGTGTGTTTTCTATTTTTTCAGACCCTTGGTTAGATAGGAACTGTAAAAACTGGCTGAGCTAAGACAGTCCAGAAGAGTATGGGGCTTGCCACCCGATTTTATTCCTGGTTTAGGAGAAAATCCAATGGAAGCTATCGACCAAGGAGCTGCTACCACCTCCCAAGTGGGAGATAATGTGGTTGCAGAAAGTGGAGGACCATATTCTTCACACTCGCCTTCCTTGGTCCAAGAACCTTCTCAGGGAAATACCTCATTCCATTCTCCCATATAAGGTCATGTTGATGATACTACCCATCCGGATTATGGTCCCAGTGCTCCATTTTGGGACACCTCTATAGGACAGGCCATTGCCTCATTTGGCACCCATTTAAACTCTTCTAAAGAAGTTTCTCCAGATGAAGAAGAACGTAGACAATACCATGCAGCCATTAGTCATGCATAGGAGATTAAAATAAAAATAGATGACATATTGGGCACACCACCATCACGTTCCACAGCTGTTCCTGTGGGATACCATTCACTTGTCGATTCTATGAGACCCGTTGAATAGATTATAGATCGCACAGTAACACCACACAACCCAGGTCAAAATACCAACCCCACCACCTCCTATGTTATGTCTATTCCCAATCCTCCTAGGTCTTCTGCACTTCGGACCCAACCTTCAATTCCCGTTTCGTCATTACCTTCTAGTGCCGGGGGGCAACCCCCAGCACGACCTACGTTATCTAGCACAATAATTGTACCTAGTCAAGGAAATATCTCTAATATAAAACAATCTACAATTTGTCTCCCTCCCACCCATACTAATGTGGTTAATCCCCCATCCAGTTTAGGTCATCCCTTGGGGGCACAACCTGTAACCATTCAATCTTCTAGAGGCTATGGTTATTAAATACCTGTATGAAATATTAATTATCCACCTAATCCTACAAGAATGCCTTATGCCAGAATTTCATACCCTAGTAATACTTTTACACCATGGGGTAGCCTAACTGGTCTTACATGCCAGCTATGGGGGGGATACCTATACATACTGCAGGAGGTGCCGGAGGACCGCCTCATGGAGGTCCTCCCCTTGGGGGGCCTAATGGTCCTGGAGGACCTAGTGGCTTTCCTCCTTATGGTCTTGGTGGTCCTAGTGGTCCTGGGGGGCCTAGTGGCTCCCCCCCTAATGGCCCTAAAGGGTTTGGTGGCACTCCTCCTAGTGGTTTCGGAGGCTCTAGAGGTTTACCTCCCAGCGGCCCTAGAGGGTCTGGTGGTCCGCCTCTTGGTGGTACCAATGGTCCTAGTGGTCCCCATGGTCCTGGTGGTCCTAGAGGCCCTGGTGGTCCTCCTCTTGGAGGCCTTGGTGGTCCTAACGGTCTTGATCTTGGAAATCAACCCCCTACAGGAGGATTTTCTGGTAGTTCTTCATCACAAGAACCTGTATATCAATCTACTTACGATCCTACTGGTAATTATATGCCATATCAATATTACCAGTATGTGCAACCTAACCGTCAGTTACCTTTCCTAGCAAATTTGGAATTTCCTAACTTGTCCAAGTTGATTAATGAACCCATTCGACACAATCCCTCATGGCCTCCCATTCCGGTAAAGTTACCATTGGATATCCCAAAGTTCAATGGGAAGGAGGGAGACAATCCAAAAAACCATGTCATGACATTCCATCTATGGTGTTCTTCAAACTCCCTCATGGATGATTCAGTTCAGTTACGACTTTTTCAGCGAACTTTGACCGGTACAGCCGCGAAGTGGTACATTGAACTTCCACAACCTTCATTTGTGGATTTTGGCTCCTTGGAAACTGTGTTTCTTACACACTTTCAGCTCCCTATCCATTATGAAACAGGTATTGATCTCTTAACTTCTTTGCGATAGAACACCTCCACCCACATATCCGATCATATCCATGAGTGGAGAAAGAAGAGAAGGCTTATTAAGGCCCCTATTCCAGATCAGTTATTAGCTGATTGGTTCACCAAATCTTTGTTGCCTCCAATTTCTTTAGATGTGGATATGGGTGGTGCCGTTATTGAAGAGTAGGGTATTAGTCGAGCCCAGTATCTAGACTTGGTCTAATCCCAGTCTGGAACTCTTTATGACTTGATTCCTCAAGCTCCTCGCCCAAGCACCGACCCCGTAAAACCACTAGCAGAAGTACCCGTCGATGGGTTTGTTGGTTCAATCCAGTCCCTGTCAGCAGCGAAACCTGCTAAGCAACCCCAGACTACCACCCCTTCTCCTTCGAATCCTAAGGTTTCCACCGAGGTCAATTCTATTCAGATTACTCAAACCTCGGGGAACAATAAAAAGAAGGGTAAAAATAAGAATAAAAAACCTAGAAAACAACTGGAGAATCCAAGACCAACCAATAATGATAACGATAAATGGAAAAGAAAGGAAAAATATCCATGTCTTCTATGCAGAGGTGATCATTTCACAAAAGAGTGTCCCCATCGGGACGAAATCTCCCAATTTATGAAATCAAATCCCGCACCCGTAGTAGTCACAAATCATTTTCCCTCTCAACAACAACTGATAGACCACATGTCTAATCAGGGTAACTCTAGTTCGTTAGAGGAAATTCGTATGATGTCCTTGGATACCATTAATTTGCAAACTCGAATTTAGAATTATGACAAACCCACAGACAAGAAAGAAGATCATTCTTCTTTAGGGAAAGCTCCCTTTATTGGTTCTCTGAAATCCTCGTCTACTATCCCCCTAACCATCAAGAAGCCTACTCTTGACATGATTTTACGTCCACCCAAGAGTACTCTTCGAAAGGCTGTATTTAACCCTAATTCTTGAGCTGCTCAATTTTATAATGTAGTCAAAGATCTTACTCATGCACCTTGTGCAATGTCTACCTTAGAATTACTCCAAAGTTGTCTTACACAACGCAAAAACTTGTTAACGACATTAGGAGATTTAGACCCAGATAATACTAATTTGATTCATTTCAATATTGAGAACTATAAATATTGGCTACCTCATAAACTTGCTTTTTAGATCATTATGAAAGTAGTTGGGAAGAAGTTTTTTAGAACGATACTAGATGAAGGAGCTTTGACCTCGATTTTGTCTCTGTCTTGTTGGAAAGCAATCATCTATCCCGAGATTGTAACATCACCTACGACTCTAAAGGCCTTTGATGGATGAGGTTTCCATCTCCATGGTCTCATATCATCCCTCGCAGTCAAGCTTGGGGGAAAAACCGTTTCTATTTAAGTAGAAGTGGTAGATGCCACGTTAGATTACAACCTCCTTCTAGGAAAAAATCGGTTTTATGCCATGGCTACTATCGCTTCAACAGTATTCCAAACCGTCCAATTTCTGCATCTAGGGAGAATTGTTACCATTGACCAGCTTGATTTCTGTACGCCGGATGTTACTACCTCTACGCCTAATAACATCCCCATGTTAGGCCAGTCCCCTCCTCCTTACCAATTGATTGGGGTAGGCATGTTGAAGGATCCATCCCTTATGGGGATTTTTCCATCCACTCCTCCTAACACAGATACCGCAATAGTCCATATGATCACCTCTTTTGATTGTGAGACTAAGGGCATACAAGTTGTTGATTCCACCTCGTTGAGTTCACACGAAGCAATGTATGACACCATTCAAACCCTTTCCAATGATCACACTGATGACCTTCATCTAGTGGCTTTGGATCCTTACCATTTAACTTAGTGGTTAGAACCATCTCTTCCTATTCTAGATTATCTCTCTGAGACTTTTCCTTCCAACAAGTCTATTATCGAGATCATGAGTACGGATGAGTCCATTTGGGAGGATCACCATCATAGATCCATGTTCCTCCCCAACACCAGTTTGGTTAACCATGATTATGCATCCCTATTTCCTACTGATATTGTCAACGTACCCCAAAGTCCCATATTGTTGCAAGACACAGATTTTGAAGGAAACCTTTGCAACACTACTCAAACGAATCCGATTGACATATCAGCCAATCCTGGTACCATCGAGCATGTTCATGTTGGGCAGAACTGCTCAACAGATGAATTTGAAGCATATAAGGCACTTTTTCAAAGAATTCCATGATATTTTTGCCTAGTCCTATGAAGAGATATCGGAGATTGAACCATGCATTGTGGTCCATGATATTAAAACCTATCCCATGGCCAAGCCTGTCAGGAAAAAGCTAAGGCAAGTCCATCCACAGAAGGCCGCAGCTATTAAAGCTGAAATAGAGAAACTTCTAAAAGCTGGGTTTATTTATCCCATACCCCTGACGGAATGGGTATCGAATGTTGTCCATGTCAATAAAAAGCAGGGAACCATTAGAGTTGGTATCGACTTTAGGGATTTGAATAAATCTTGTCCCAAAAACAACTTTCCTACTCCACACATCGATCAGATTATCGACAACTGTGCTGAAATTGTCATCTTCTCATTTATGGATGGCTTTTCTGGCTATAATCAAATTGAGATATTACCCACCGATTAGCACAAGATGGCATTCATTTTCCCATGGGGAAACTTTGCATATAAGAAGTTACCTTTTGGCTTGAAAAATGCTAGAGCCACATTCCAGCATGCGATGTCCTATGCGTTTCACGATATTAAACATTTTGTTGAACCGTATCTTAACGACCTCCCTGCTCATTCATAGTGATGAGAGGACCGCCCTGGTCATCTTAGAGACATTTTCCTGAGATGTCGTCATTATAATATACTACTTAATCCGCATAAATGTGTTTTTTGCATTGAGACGGGATGTCTGCTAGGTTTTGTTGTCTCCAAAGATGGCATCTGGATAGACCCTTTTAAAATTGCCACCATTTTAGCTCTACCATCCCCAACTAATTTCCTTGAACTCCAAAGTTTGTAGGGGAAGGCAAACTTTCTTCGCCATTTCGTGTGCAATTTCACAGAGAAAACGCACAGTTATATGCGTCTCATCAAGATAGACACCACGTTCTTTTGGGATGACCAAGCCCAATGCACATTTGATAATCTCAAACACACTCTGACTCATTCACCCGTGATACACCCCCCATATTATTCAAAGGAATTTCTCTTGTTTCTTGTTGCCTCCGCTACTACCATCGCTATGGTTTTGGTGTAGAAAAATACCAACGATTAGGAGCACATGATTTACTATGCTAGTAAGAATATTATGGATTTTGAAACCCAATATTCACGCATGGAGAAGTTAGCATTGGCCACGGTCATTGCTGTCCAAAAATTTCCTCACTACATTTTGCTCTACACAACCACAGTGTTGGCAGACTAGAACCCTATGTATTACATCCTGACTCATCAGGTGCTCAGGGGCAAGTACTCCTGATGGATAGTCATACTATAGGAGTTTGATCTAGAATTTGCCAAAGCCACATCAAAGAAATCCCTGGTTTTTTCCGAGCTCATGTGTGATATTCCCTGTGCTGCAATGGAATTTGAGCTCAGTGATTCATTTCCCAATGAATTTCTGCTCCTAATCAGTACTACTGATCCATGGTATGGATATTTGCTTATTTATCTCCAAACAAAATGATTTCAGCCACATTTATCTCGTGATGATCACCGCCGTATCCATCACCACGTGAATACTACCTCATCCTGAATGATACCTTGTATAGACATGGGATTGACTCTATTCTTCGGCGATGCCTCACCCATGAAGAGGTTGAACATGTGTTGAATGATTGCCACTCTGAAGTATGAGGCGGTCATTTATTTGGGATGGATACAACCTAGAAAATCCTTCGTGCTAGCTATTTCTGGCCTTCAGTCTTCAAAGACTGTCATGAGGCTATTAAGAAATTCCCACGTTGTCAACACTTTTATCCCAAAAAGTGCACTCATCCTGCTCCGCTACACCCCGTCATTGCCGTTGGCCCATTTGCCAAGTGGGGGATTGAATTTATGCATTGTAAGCCTACCTCAGCCGGGGGGCATGGTTACATCAACGTAGCCATTGACTATTTTACAAAATGGGATGAGGCCATGCCTACATATGTGGAAGATGGTAAGAATTCCGCTCTCTTCCTATTCGATCATATCATAGCTAGATTTGGAGTCCCACAGTCCATTGTTACTGATCACGGATCGCATTTCCGTAATCAAATGATGGAGGAACTGAGTGCCAAGCTAGGTTTTCACCATGAAAACTCTATACCATATTATCCATAAGCTAATGGTCAGGTAGAGGCCATTAACAAATTTTTGAAAACTATGCTTCGTTAGATGGTTGGAGATCATAAATCCAACTGGAACCACATTCTTTTCTCCGCTCTTTGGGATTATAGGACTTCTGTGAAAATAGCTACTGGTTTCACGCCATTCCAGCTTGTCTATGGACTCAAAGCTTTCTTACCGATTCAATGTCAGATTCCATCTTTACAACTTGTCGTCGAACTTCTCCCAAACACTTCCACAAAGGAAGAAAGATTTTTGTACTTGAATAACCTTGATGAGACTTGGAGAGATGTTGCCTTGGCTAATGAGGCACATAAGAAATGCCTCAAGGCGCAGTATGATAAATCAGTCCAACCTCATGCCTTTAAAGAGGGTGACCTAGTTTTGACTTACAACCAGAGATATGACAAACTAGGGAAAGGAAAGTTCGAGTCCATGTGGTATGGTCCTTTTGTCATTTCTAAAGTTTTAGAGAAAGGATCCCACAAGCTCGTTGACTATGATGGAATCCCTTTGGGGCAACCTCGCAATGGGTTGTACTTAAAAAGGTACTATGCCCAGGTCATTCTTGGATAGTATCTTGTATATATGTATATTGCTTGAATTTCAGTGTGCTTTTAGTATTTTCAATATGGTTTTGAGTTTAGTGTTCGCATCTATTTATACCATGTTTTGGTCATGCATAGAAGATGGATTTCTACGGCTTCGCTGATGGTGCTTGCCGCCATACCTTGAATCTCACCTCAGCTACTTGGGTCCTCTATTCCCCAACTGAATATTTGGTCAGTTCAGGAGCAATTTGTATTGGTCCCGCTACCAATAACATCGTCGAGTATCTAGCAGTCATATGTCTTCTGACTGAAGCTGCCTCCCAAGATGTTCACAATCTGGTAGTCTTGATGGACTCACAACTCGTGGTTTGTCATCTAAACCATGTCTACACCATTAGAAATGCTATGCTTCTACGAATTTTTCGAAGGGTACGCTTGTTAGAAAGATCATTTGAAAGCATCACTTATAGGCATATCCCTAGGGAACATAATGTAGTTGTTGACTCATTAGCTAATTACATCCTAGATTGGCATATTGCCCATTCATGATGTTAAATCAAATATGGTTCATTGTAAATAAACAATTAAAGACACATAAAACTCATGTAAAATACATTTACCATTTGAGACATATAAACACCAGGTAAAAGTATGTATATATATATGTATATATATATGAACAAGTTTACAAAAAATAGGTCCCAAGACCTCATCTGAAGCACGTAGGCTTTCAGGAAAAAATCACCATACAAAATCCTAAAGCTATCAGCTTTCAGTAGATATCTCATGCACACAATGTCTAGTGATGCTCATGGTAGCACATCACTGCCCAGGCTAATCTACGTAGCATCCTACTAAATCGACCCGGTACTCCCACTGTAGGTCTCTGATACCTTAGAGGGAGGTCATCAATGGAAGCGCCAGGGATGTCTAAGGTCAACCTCTCCAGGTTTTCCTCTAACTCCCCAGTGATATCATCGCTCTGCAATACAAAGCGGGCTCCAGCTTGTCTATCCAATGGGGAAGCTCCCCCAAGTCGTGCTGCTCCAATGTCTGTATGAAAATATTTAGGTCTCGTTACTTAACATAAAAAATAGAAAACATCAAAAACATAATTTTTTTTTATCCATTTTAGGTTTCTTGTTTCTTATCGATGTCACCCCATTGTCCACCAGGCGGGAGCGGTAGGTAAGGGTCTCCGCTGAAGTCTGTACTTGCATAAGGATAATCCTCCACCATGAGGATATGATATCGGATCCATATGAAGAACGAGTCACCAAACTTCACCTTCCCCCTGCTCGCTCTAGTACGGGGCATAATCTGGACCCACCTCTGCATACAGTGGTCCCGTGCTCTCAGCTCTGTGAAGACCACCTGAGGTCTCATCTGTGGTACCCGCTCGAAGAAGAAGCATGATAGAATGGAACCAAATACAAACTGCTTCAGTTCTCCCTACCGACACTTAGTCAGCTGATCTTTGAATATCAGGAGTAGGGATTCCGCCCAGTTGAATACTGTAGGTGCCATGGCCTCTATGGCATATAGCATGTGTGCCCTAGAATCCTGGTGCACACCCTGACTCCCGAACACTCTCTACATAGTAAATAAGACAGTCCCTAGGGGCCCATCCATCACTGCCTTGATGGGGATTTTCTTCCCCGATGTCCTCGTCCATAGGATACAGTGACGGTCTATCAACTCTTATGTGGTAATATCCCCTCCTCGGGAACCTGTCAACGAGATGGGGGCACCCCATCTCGAGAGTCCAGTCAAGAAGTAGATTTCCTCTACCTCTACTATCAGAATATGATCCCCAACCTCAAATTGTTGCTGCTCTAGATTCCACATCCGGAGTATGTGCTCTAGCAACCGCTCATGTGATACCATGCTAGGGGTCTGAAAGCATTTCAGGAGCCCACAGTCTCGTAATGCGGCTATACAACCCGCATTCCTTTCAATGAAAGCGTCATCATTGTCATGTTGTCTTTCTTTCCATATCACCATGATTGATCAACAAAAACCTACCAAAAACAATCATAAAACATATTAGAATCATCCTTAATCATTTAAATTCAAAGAAATGATTTATTTTTGCTTGTGTTATCATTTTTAAATCTTCAAGGCCGGCACTGCTTGTGTGCCATTGAAGACAGGCGGTGGCACCACCTGTGAGCCTTGTTTTAGGCGTGGTTCTAGTGAGGTACCGCATATCCCGCAAGGGATAAGCACAGTGCCTATCCCCATGGTTTTAGGGCTTTCCATACAAGCCCAAAACCCCATAAAAACTCAAAATTAAGACTATGAAAAGAAAGAGTAGGGTTTTAACTGTTACCTAGAACTGAAGGCGCTCGAATCTGACGATGGAAACTCCTGATATCAGCAGCTGAAGATATGACTGGGAAAGTTCTCCAAATGTTCTCCACTATGGGTAAATAGTAAAATGATTTGACTTTTCACTATTTACATGACTTATATACACATTTTTAGGTTTGATGTGATATTGTTTTAATTTAAAATCGCTTTTTACTTGAAATTTATTAGTCATAATCCCTTAATGTTAGTTATGAGCGCATTTAACACTTGTTTTTTGAGTCGATTGCAGGATAGAAGAACAATAGTAGTAAAGTTTTGGGAGTTTTTTTATGACTTTTTCGTACTGCCATAAAATGGAAAAAGTTGATGAGCGTTTGTTACAACACTTTGGTCACGCTCTTTAAACCTAGTATTAAAGGCCTGAGTACGTTTCTGATTCTTTCCAGGCTCGTAAAAATTGACATTGTGTAAAGAAACTCCATGGAGTCTTCTTCTAACCCTTTTTAGGCTCCTTAAACATGAAAAGATCATCGAGTCCATTTTTTATTCTTTCCAGGCTCGTAAAAATTAACATTGTGTAAAGAAACCTCATGGAGTCCTATTTAAACTCTTTTTAGGCTCCCTAAATATGAAAAGATTGTCGAGCGATTTTGTCTTCTTCACGCTCATTAAAGCATCTGAAGAGTCATCTTTCTGATGGTAGGTTATATCTTTTCAGTTTGGATAGACTGTTTATGAAAAAGGAACACTCCATCCAATCATGACTAGAAGAGTTCTCTAAGGTAAGATTTTACACTTTTTCGGGCCTTAGGGACTAAATCATACAAAAAAGGACCCCTTTGGAGTCTTCTTCTATAATTGGTCAGACTCTCTAAACATGAATGATATCGAGTTTTCTTTCATTGGACTTGTTAAATTAAACATTGAGAGACCCGTTTTGGGAACGAACCCCTCCTCTCTTAGGTTCGTAAAACATATGAGTTTGGACTTGTCTTCACACAAGCTATACCGAGTGTTTGTTACCCTCTTTGAACTCGTAAAACCGAAAAGAGGCACTCATCGATCATGATGGGGAAAATGGGAAGGGAATCATTTTGCAAATGGATGCCAATAGTTTGTCGTTACCTTTTAACATGGCACTTGTCTACATATCATGTCAGTCAATTGGGCATTCAGCTGATCTCTATGACGATCCACTTTCATGAGTCATGCCACTCCTTTGAGTCTTTCAAAAGAATGCATTGTCCACTATCGCATCATGAGTTTGTCCTGTTCATTCATGCTGCCAAGTATTTTGTCATGTCGCCCGATGTTCAAAGGGAAATTGAAGAAGTTTTCCTCTGCAGTCAAACCAATCTCTGTGTCAATACTTTTGAGTCAGTTTTATGGTTACTACATCCACATCATTCCAGAACTATGTTACAAGTTTCGTTTTGTCGATGTGGGACTCATCATGGCCCTCCTTTGACGAGACTATTCCCATTGACATCAACTCATCATCTGGGAAATAGTATTAGAAACAAAAACTTAGTACCTTGAGATCTGTATGCCTTAATGACAGATTCTCTTACTCTCGACATAGGTTCACATCATTGACCTTTGATCTATAGAATCGACTGGGTGTTCGACATCAGGACATCTATTCACACTCAGTAGATTATACTAGGGTACCTTGGGAATCATTGACATCAATGGTGATCTCCCTTGCACTTGTTAACGGTTCACATCATTGGCCAGTAATCAAGTGGTTTCTACCATGTTTGACTTAAGATCATTGTAATCACATGGATAGAATCGTACTTTGCGAAAGATGAGACGAATACCCTGGGTATTTGTTTAAAGCACTCATTGCTTTTCCCCAGGTTGTGATGGAGTTTTGTATATCTAGCATGGATCCACATTTGTATGGTCGTGGCTATGCTCAAATTTGCATCTGTATGACATAGATCTATGTTGTATGTCTGGTAGCTATGTCCAAGTTTGAGTCCTCTATCACATGGATCTACATGATATTCTAGTAGCCATGCTTGTTTATTCCTCCCATGGATCTGCCTTGTATTGGTCTCCAGCCATGAGTTGGTTACTTGTGTCTATGAGTAAAAAATATTGATGTACTACAGATGCATAATGGATGACATGCTCTGATCGAGCTGATATTTTCACCTCAAAGTGACAACTTTTTCTCTCAAAGCTCTCGTTTATCATATCCCTCTAAGACTCATGCTTTGGGGGGCATTCTGTTACACCCAAATCCTGTCACCACCATGTGATAAGACCTTGGACTTACATATTTTCCCTTAATCCCAGCACTTGGAGTGGAGACCCATGTTGTTTGTCAATCTTTCATGAAAATACGCAGCACCGCACTTTCCCTGTTAACCATGAGCAGTACTTTGCTCGCACCGCCTATATCCTGTTTTCCATAAGTGGTGCCACTGCCTATAGCCTTTGGTCCATAAGCATTTTTAACCTTAACCGCTCTGTCATAAGAGGAGAAAAGTGGTACCCTGGGTAAAATGGGAAAAAGAGAAGTTTCTTGAGGCTTCTAGATCGTGAGCCTCATGTCCTCCCTTATCCCTAACATTGTGGGTAAGTTGAGCTCGAGATCCCTCATCATAGGATCTTAGAGGCCACCTCATCCACAAATCTCTCAACCATTCCTATCCATTGAGCCTTATAAATATAAGCTCGTGTCCATGGTTGAGGGGGAGAGCTATAGAGGTATTGTTATGCTGTTGGATTGACCACTTGGCCCAAGCCATTTGAGAGCATATAGAGCAAAGTTGGAGCTTATGGGGATGCAGTGTTGGTTTCATGGAGATGCATGTCGACACTAAGGCTTAATTGGTTGTAAACTTATCCATTCATATTAATGCTAAGCTGATTTCTATCCCACATTAGTGTTGTTTTGATTTTGCATGTACTTGTTGTTGGATTCCTTAGTCACTGACATGGATAAGTAGATAATGTTTTGGTAGCTTTGATGTGTTTGCATGTTTGATCTGGTTGCAGGTACACAGGTTCACTATCGAAGCAGCATTCCAGGTGTCTACGACATCTAGGGAGGGTCTTTATCCTTTGTTGTTCACTCATTTGTTCTGGATCTCAACCATTCAGACCAGAGGAACAACTTCTATCTGCAGAAGGTGAAATATTCCTGCTTACATAAATGATCCTCTTGCGGTTTAGTATTTATAGGTGATGTGTTTGGCATTTTTTTTATGCGTGTCTTAATATCGGAAGTGATGGTACAACGTGATCACTTGAATTTGCGTTAATGGTGATTTGATTTTGGAGCTCATAGTCATGAAGGCGTGATGTGACTTGCACGGTCATTGGACGATGTCAATCGTGTGAGCGGTCGATGGTGGTATGTCAGTGGGTGTAATGTCGGCTATCGAAGCATTGATTTCCTATCATCATGGTTTATGGGTACTGGTTTTGTTTTTCTTTTTGGATTTTTTTCATATTTCTATAGTTTTTGTCTAACCGTTATGGTCGTTATATGCCTTTTTTTTAACTTGTTTTACATTTTGTACCGTTTTAGTCGGGCACCATTAACAAGTTTCTGAAATACTATGCCTTGTAATGTCCTTAGTCAGACTGATCCGTTGGCATGAATTTATTCGACAACGTAGGGTCCCATCCATTATGTATGTAGCTTTTTGGGTTTCCCTTTTACTTGACTGTTGTATGGTAATGCAAGGTCCCCTACCGACAAGTTTTTGTTTTTTATGTTGCGATCGTGCCATGCCTTCTATTGCCGTTTCTAGATTTCTTAATGTTGTAAAGAGATCAGTCGATAATCTTTTAGCTTACTTAATTGCATTAGTCGGTCCTTCCTTCCTTGTTCAACATCGACATGTAAAATCTCTGCGATAATAGGTGTCTGTTGTCGAAAATGTAGTGGAACTACTGCTTCTTGTCCATAAACTAGTCGAAACGGTGTTTGGTCGGTTGAATGCTTGTATGTTGTTATGTACGCCCATATTACTGCAGGTATCTTTTCATCCCAGTCATCTTTGTCAGTGTTACATATTTTCATTAACCCTTTTGTTAGTGTTTTGTTAAATGCCTCAATTGCTCCATTCGACTGAGGGTGGTAAGCTGTACTCCATCGATGGTCAATTTGGAACTGATTTGTTAGTGTTTTAATAGTTTTATTAATAAAGTGTGACCCTTGGTCGCTGATTAGGGTTATTGGACATCCAAACCTGGTAATGATATTTTCATAGATAAACTTAGCAGTTATCTCATTGGAACATGTGTCGACTAGTTCTGCCTCTACCCACTTGGTTACATATTCAACTGTAGTTATTATGTATCTTGCTCCTGTTCTTTTTGCTGGTATGGGAAATGGTCCTATGAAGTCAATATCCCAAATTTCAAATGTTAAACTTGGGTTTACTAATATCAAGGGCATTTCTATACTAGGAAAAGGTCAACCTAGATGTTGACATCTATCGCATTGGCTTACAAAATTTTTACAGTCTTTGTGAAGTGTCGGCCACCACAACCATGACTGTTGGATTTTCTTGGCATTTGTGTCTGCTTGAAGATGTCCTCCTGTAGGTCCATAATGTGCTTCATACATAATATTATTTCTTTCATGTTCTAATACACACCTTTTGAGGAAGTCGTCCAAGCCCATTTTATATAAGAATCCATTTATGAGGCTATATGGTGTAGCTTTCATAGCTAAGATTTGTTTCTTCTTTGTACTCATGCCTTCTGGTGCTTGTCCATCTTTTAAAAACTGAGCTATTTCCTCTAATTCTATCGAGACTGCTTCTATTCTAAATAAATGTGCATCTGGTAAGTCATCTTCGACTCCTATCGGTTCCTCTCCTGTGTCGATTCGTGATAAGTGGTCGTGTCCGACATTTAACTTCCCTGTTCTGACAACGACTTCGAATTCGAATTCTTGGAATAGAAGTACCATCGAAAAATTCTCCCATGGTGTAAGGGTTTATTTATGAGGTATTTCAATGCTTGGTGGTCGGTATAAAAGATAAATGGATTAGCTAGTAGGTAGTATTGATACTTCTGTAGTGCGAAGACCATTCCTAAAGCTTCTCTCTCTGTTGTCGAATAGTTTCTTTCTGCTTTATTTAATTTTATGTTGTTGTTAACTATAGGGTAGTCCATTCCGTCGTCTCTTGGTTGAGTTAGGATTGCTCCTATTTCCAGACATGATGCATCGATGTGTACATGGAATTTGGTCAACCAGTTTGGAAATATTAGAATGGGTGCTTTGACTAGTTTCCTTTTTAGTGTTTCAAATGATATGTTGCATTCTTTTGTCCATTCGAACTACTGGTCTTCTCTTAATAGTTATTCTAGTGTGTATGTCATGTCTGAGTAGTATCTTATGAATTTTCTATAATATCTTGTATGACTGAGTAGTACCCTGACTTGTTTCGAGTTCACTGGTGGTTTTAAGTTGAGAATGATTTTTATTTTTGTGAAGTCGACCTTGATACCTTCTTCATAGACAGTGTGTCCTAATACTATCCCTATAGGGGTCAGAAATATGCACTTCTTGATGTTGAGAGATAGCTGGATTTGTCGGCATCATTCCAACATGAGCCTTAGCCATTTGCAGTGATCTTTCAGTGTAGAGTATATTGTCCAATTGTCGAAATATATTGCCATCGTTTTGTAAATGTATTCCTGAAATGTTTTGACCACAATTCTGGAAAATACTGTAGGTGCATTTTTGTGTCCAAAAGGCATAACCCTGTAAGCAAATGAGCCAAATTCACATACGAATGTTGTCTTTTTCTAGTCTTCTTTGGCTATTGGTACTTGGTTATAACCTGAGAATCCATCTGTAAACGAGTAGCATTCATGTCCTAAGACCTCATTTAAGATTTCATCTGCGTAAGGTGTTAGAAATGGATATGTTAGTGTAACTTTATTAAGTTCTCTGAAGTCGACACAGATCCTTATCTTGGTTGGGTCATGTTTCTTTGGTTGAACAACCATTGGACTTTCCCATTCTGATTGGTCAATAGGGTAGATAATTCCTGCTGCAAGCATATTATCAATCTCCTTTTTTACTATCTATTTGTATTTATGAGCTAGTTTATATGGTCTTTTCTTTACTGGTCGGACATCAGGTTTAATGTCAATCTTCATTTCACCCATTTCATGTACTATAACTTTGAGATCCTTGTAGTCTCTAGCAAATACATCTTGGAAATATTTTAGTAGGTTTACTATCTCTATTGTTTGTTCTTCACTCCAGTAGTCTCCGATTTTTTCTATTTTTGGTCGATCGTCAGTTGATATGTCGACGTCTTTAGTTTTTACTCTAGCGTTTAACCATTCAGGTGCTTTTGTTTCATTGATTGGTCGACTCCCTTCTTTAAACTATGAAAATGTATCGGGAAAGTCTGCTGCAGCCATTCAGTCGGTGTCTTCTTTGTCGGTTGTCTCGATTTTGAGCACCGTATGAATTGGTTTTGTCGTTTTGGCATGGTTTTTTTTCCATCGAAAGCTTTTCCCTGCTGGATTTTAATTTTCCATCTGTAATCTTGTTGACTGTGGTATTGTCCCAGTTTGTATATTATTGCATTTGATTGTTGGTCGATCGTATTTTAGGGTTTTGTTCTCTGTCGGATGTACAAATGCCTTGATTTGTTTTGCAGTCTCTATCAATATTTCATCTTGTGGTATAAAGCTAAAATATTTGATAAAATTCTCTCTTAGTTTGTGCCATAAGAATGTTTCACCTCAATCCTCTTCCATTTTGTACCATTTGTTTGGTAAGTTGGATAGCGTCGATGGAAATAGGTGTGGCCATGTACGCTCATCCTTATACCCAAGCCTTTTCCATTCTTTTTCACATGTTTTTATGTGGTTTTCTGGATCCTGTCCTTGGATGAACATAGGTATTTGGGCTTGATTGGTTAACTTTTTCCCTCCAAATATTTCTATGAAGAAGGTTGAAGTTGTTGTCCATGTCTGCAATCTTGATTGATGGGTATCCCACCATCTTGCAGCTTGTCTTGTGAAAGTTTCCACTAGGCTTTGGATTCGGCCATGTTCACCAATGTTCCTGGATACTCGTTCAATGTGCATAGCTGGTGATTCTGTTTCTTTATATCTTGGGACTTTTGTGATATTTGCATTTGTTGGTTTCAAGGTAGGATATTCTCTGGTTTTCTTTTCAAATATTTTTGGGATGATGGACACCACAAAACATTGTCGGACTGGTTTCTTCTGTACTTTTTGAATGGTCCAGCATCCTCTTGCTTGTGTTTCATAATTATCAACGTCCCAATCATATAATTTTGCGTCTAATTTGTATCCTACTGAATCTTGATTCCCTAAGTGAAGTTCACTATAGATATTGGGTTCTGTGTAGTCCTCATTGTTTTGTATCTGATATAGTTGTCGGATGTCGACTTCTTCATGCATAGGTTCTATCCAAGGCTCTCCTTGGGATGGATGGATAGGTACTATGATTTTTTTCCCATTCCCTTTTAGTTTTATCCTTTCCTTGTCTAAGGATATCGATGCTTTCATTTTTCTTCCCCAAGGTTTACCTACTAACACTGGGAAGGAGTTGGATCCTTCCTTAGGGTCAATAATTTTGAAATCGACTTTGGTCGATATTCCTTTTATTGTCGTGTCGATATTTTTCCAGACTCCGATAGGTTCAATCAGGCCTTGGTCAGCTAATTTCAGGTATATCCCTAATTCGTATAGTCGAGGTCTACCCAATTGTTACCAAGTATCGTCAGTCATAATGTTTAATTGTGATCCAAAGTTGAGCACAACTTGTCATACATGGTATCCTTCAATTTCTAGGTCAACAAGTGGGTTGGCATCACTTTTTATCTTTTTGTTTTAGGCTGCAGATATTTTTTGTTTGTTTTTTTGTGTTATTGTTTTGTTTTATTTTATACAATAAGTCGATGAATTGAGATACCATTTTATCATTTTGTAATAAGTGTATTAATTCTTTTATTGTGCTTTGTCGATTATCATCAGCTTCTTCCTGTCGAGCAAATTCTCTAAATACATTCGTTGAGTCTTTATGCAGTTGTTTTTGTTTAACTGGATCAGGATAATCATTCTTTTCTTTTATTTTGCTTATTCGTGGATTATCATCCCCAATTTTTGTCCCTTGTTGGGTTACTATATGCAAATTATTTGTATTGATAATATCATGTTTTTTTACGCATGACAAGACATTAACATTTTTCTTCTTATTAATTTTATCGATCATAGTAGCGTAATCCTCCAATGAGTGATCCCCTACTCCACAACTAGTACATAATTTTAAGTCAGTTTTGTCCTTATATGGACAGTTTGAATATCAGTGTCCTTCTTTGTAGCATGTGAAACATTGGATGGGTCGACGTGGTCGGTTGTCGCGATTCCCAGAGAATCGACCTCGACCTCCATATCCTCCATGTTGGTTGTCGAACCGACACTCATATCGAAGACCATTGTACCTTTGATTATTTTGTTCATATTGAGTATTCTCATTATTCTACGCAACTGCGTTCGTCTGATAGACTGCCTGTTAATTTTGTCAATTTTTTAGCTTTAGGTGGCCATCAGCGGTGGTATGATTTTTAGTTTCACATATTGCACACCAAGATGCTTTTCCATTTTTCATGTTAAATGGGAAATCTTTGGTGGTGTGTTCTCCATGTTCTTGGAAGATGTCGCAAAAACACTTTGTTTGCACAAATCGAACATCCTACCAGCTAATCTCTTGTCGGTAGCTATCTTTTGAGTGTCTGGTTGTTGAGCATTTCATGTGCCAGACGTCCTGATTCTTAAGGTTTAGCACTTTTAAGGATTTCTGCATAATCTCGAGCTGTTCTTCCAGTCTATTATCTATGGGATATGCTAGGAAGTCTTCATCCATTTCCACTTGTCAGGATTTAGTAAGTGCATATTCATATGTCTTGAATGTCTCCAGGCTTATATGCCACCATATTTTTTGTGAAAGGCCTACAAGAAACCACTGAATTAGTAATTTTTCATCAATTACATAATCAAGTTGGCTGAGAAGGTCTTTCCAACGTTTGTCGTAGTTGCGGATAGATTCTACTAGTTTTTGTGATGTTGTTTTTAATTTCTTAGCTGCCAGATTTTTTGCATCTAGGGTTTTAAAGAACGACAAAAATTGCACTTTTATTTCTGCTTTAGTTGCTCGAGGGTTTCTTTTAGAAAAGGTCATATACCATGTTAATGTTCTTTTCCTCAAGGCACTAGTGAACTGCGCCATCTGTCTATCTTCATATGTAACTTGGTTTTCCTCCCATGTCGACTCACAAATGAACCAATGTCGTCTGGGATCTTCGTCGCCCTCATATAGATGGATATGCACTGATCTGTGACCCATGTCAGATTCGCTGTCGCTATCTTCTTCAGGAGGTGGTGGTGGTGGGGGTAGTGGGATGTTTTGTTTATTTCTTTGTATAGAATTATTGTTGATGGAACTCTTGTTTTTTTCGGTTGTTTTATCTGTTGTTTCTTCTTCGATAAGCAGTCAGTCGTGGTCGACTTCTTCTGCTGATGTCCAACTGCAATTATTTGTTTGCAGGTCTAATTTTTATGTTTTCTCCAAAGCTGTATTTGGCAGGGGGGGTGCTCCTTTGTGTGTCAGGTAAAGTAAGTGGATACTTTGGTTATATGGGTACGCCTAAAGCGTGACCCAGTTTCCTTCTTCTTGTCGATGGATAAGTAGATGACTATCATTGTTTACCTCATCGTCTAGTCGGCTCCATATACCGAATTCACCAGCTCTTAGTCTTAAATATTATTCAACAATGGCTTGCATCCCGGTACTCGAATTCGTTGGAGATAGGGGCCTTACCTTGTGGGGAACTTCTATTTGGAGAGCTTCACATTGCTCTATCCACAAATCTTCTTCCATGGGCGACACAAATCTTCTTCCATCGACGCTTTCTTCCTGTCGGTCATGATCCGACTCTGGTGGATTTATTTCTTGGTCTACCCCCCTAGTATTCATTCCTCTTTGCAGTGATATAGCTCATCCTCTTCTTTCTTCCCTTCTTTGCAGCCTCTTCTCTCTCTCTATTTTCTGTAAATCCACCATACCTTTGTGTGACACTGTCCATTCAATTTTCTTTTTAGGCCGACTTTTCATCACTGGTGATGGTATTTCTTTTAGTCGGATAGAATCCTCTCCTCTTTACCTTGACATACGACCAAATACCCCCCCATAGCTTACCTAATGCTTTAGAAAGCTCGGATAGTTCTGTTTACTTTCTTAGGAAATATTCCCACTCTCTTTCGGCAATGAATTTCTCCCACTTCTTTTGTTTCTCCACCCAGTTGGAATTTTGTGGCGGTTCGCGTAGTGATGGAAGAGGTTCGACAATATGACCCACTCCTTTTTCTATCAAGAGCTTGAACAACAAGGTCTGTAAGGAGCACAGGAATTGCTCGGTAAGGTCTGTATAGAATTTATTCTAAATGGTTTCTACCGAAGTTCTTTCTTCTATAGCTGGCTCCTCGCAGAAATTGTCAGTGATCTTTTCAAACCACTCCGACAGGTTTGTCCTCCCCCCTCGAATTAGTTTCTCTAGTAGTTGTTGTTCTTTAGTTTCTTCTGGCTTTTTCATCCAGAATTTTCTTCAAAAGTTAGGGTACCGATTCTACAAACTTCTCATGGGTTTTAGTAAAGAAATTTTCTTTTTCCTGAGTAGTGATTAATATGTTTCTTCGCGTGTAATTTTGCAAATAATTTGCTATCTTGCGCTCCCACCAGTTCTTAATTTCTTACTCTGATATCATTTGCTTGTATTCATCTCAGACATGTACTATCGACAATGGAACCAATGTTGTAATCTCATAGATCACAGAGGGTTACCAATAATACACATTAAAAAACATTCAGACATATCAGAAACAAGAGACAAGAACACATGTGTAAGAATAACAAATTATATTATAATAGAAGAGTCCATACAATACACAAAACTGAACCAAGTTCTCATTTTGCTCAACAGCCTAATATATATGATTACAAAATAGTTACAAATAACAACCTGTCGGTTCTATCAACTAACACGACCTTAGGTGGCCGACCTAATCTCTAATTAGTCGGCCGATCGACTTAGCCAGCTAGTTGACTAGCTCCTCCAACAAGCTCCAACCATGAATTATGAACTATGAGATCCAACTATGAATTATGAACTGGAAGCTCCAAGAAATGAGATGCACCCATGAAACGTGAACCATGATCTCCAACCTTGAAATGTGAATCGTGACCTCCAACCAGTGAGATGCAACCGTGAAATGTGAACCGTGAGCTCCAACCCAGGATCTCCAACTGTGAGATCCAACCACTGAGCTGCAACCATGAAATGTGAACTGTTAGCTCCAACCCATAAGATCCAACCAGTCAACTGCAACTACAATGGTGAAATATGAATCGTGAGGTCCAATCGATTACTTGCAACCATGAAATGGGAACAGTAAAATGGTAAACGTCGAATGAGAACAGTGAAATGGTAAACATCAGCAATAAAACAATAATGGTAAATGATTTATATAATGATTAATATATATACTAATATATAATGCTATTATATTGAACAATTTTTTTATAATATTTTTAAACAATTATAATGATGCTGATCGCGGCGATGATGACAATTAGGATCATGACGACGATGGTGATGATGGTAATGATGATGATGATGATAATGGTGATGACGACGATGATGATAAAGACAATGAGGATGAGGATGAGGATGATGATGATAATGGTGATGACGATGATGACGATAAAGACAATGAGGATGATGATGATGATGATGATGACGACGATGATGAAGATGCTTATGACAAGGAGGATGAGGATGGGGAATATGACATTGATGACAATGATGATGACGACGACGATGTTGATCATGATAATGATGATGATGACAATGACGATGAAAATGAGGATGATGATTACGATGATGATGACGATAACGATGATGATGATGATAATGGTGATGATGATGATGACAATACAGACAATGAGGATGAGGATGAGGATGAGGATGACAATGATGACGACGATGACGATGATGATGATAATGATGATGATGGTGAGGATCATGATGACAATGAGGATGGTGATGAGGAGGATATTAATGACAATTATGAAGATGAAAATGATGGGGATGATAACAAATATGAGGATGATGATGATGATGATGACAATGATGATAATGACAATGAGGATTAGGATGATGATGATGATGATAAAAATTATAAAGAAGATGATGAGGATGATGATGAGGTGGAGGAGGATGATCATGATGACGATGCTAATGATAATGATGATAACGACAATGATGATGACACTGAGGATGATGATATGACAATGATGATGATGGTAATGATGATGATGATGATGATGGTGAAGAAAATGATGACGATAAATACAATGAGGATGAGGATGACGATGACGATGAGGACAATGATGATCATGATGACAATACTGATGGTACTGATGATGACGATGATGATGATGACAATGAGGATGACTATGACTTATCGCTTTGAGGAAAATCAGAAGGGAAAAAACAACAACTTCCCCCTAGGAAGCACCTGTGGTATGAATTATCTTGATCCATTTTTATGAGGTGGTGAAACATTTTGATTTTAAATTTTAATTAGAATCAAGTAAAACCAACTAGTGATAAATTGAACAAAAGAATAATTACATGTTTCCAACTACTCAATAACTAGACATCACAACTTTATTTTTCAAGCAGTTATTCGATGCAAGTAACACTAATTTTCTTCTAGAACAATCTGATTACATTACACTAATAATTCTTAACGCATAACACCTAATGTTATGGTGTTTTTATTATTTATATTATTCTCTACATAGATTAATTACTTCCTCAATTTTACATGAACACATAGCTTGAACAATACTTTCCATGGAAAAAAATAAACTCTACCCCTTAATTGTTTAATAGGTCACACTCATGACTTTTTTGTGGAACTAGGGCATAAATTTCCAAGTTAATGTTGTACATAATAAATATTTCTTCATAATAGGAGCTTATTTTTCTCATTGGATATGAATGAAAAAAAAATGTTTATGAGATAGCTGCATTTCTACAATATTTCAAACCGCCATGTTGGAATGCTTGATCCTAATTGGAACCACCATTATTCATATATCATGAGTTTTTTCTAGCACATTCAACATGAAACTCATCATAGGCTGACCTCCCACTCTCCATGGGTTACACACGTCAATAACTTAGCTTATTTCTATCACCAACTCTGTATTTCATCAATAACTATGTTGTGGTTGTCTTAGTGCATAAAAATATCAACCTCAAATGTATGCACAATTTGAATATCAATCCAGTGTAAATTTCATAAGCATTCATCACAATATGCACCCAATTTTTAAAATCAAATACCCCAAACATAATCAAAATAACCTCTAATGTGTTGTGCGTGAACTTATGAATTCTTTCAAACAAATTGATAAATTATTCATGACGATAATGATGACAATAATGATGATGATGATGATGATAATGGTGAGAATGATGATGATGATAATGAAAATGAGGATGAGGATGACGATGACGATGTTGACGTTGATGATGATGATGGTGATGATAATGACGATGAGGATGAGGATCATGATGACAATGACAATGGTGACAATGAGGATGATGACGATGATGAAGAAGAAAACGATACCAATGATGATGATTATGACGAATATGATGATGAGGATGACGGAGATGATGATGGAGTGTTGGATTTCTTTAGGTAGCTTGGAAACATCCTCACATGGAGGTAGGTTTCTTTCAAATTGCTTATGTTGTCTAATTTGAATTTTATAATATTTTTTTAATTTGTTATTTTTATTTAGCATTTTACATATAGTAGTAAAATTAAGTTATATTATCCGAATTAAGTTATATTGGACATTAGTGTACAATACAAATTGATTAAATAATCAAATATATATTATAACTTTTAATTTTTTTAGATTTACACAATGTTAATATTAAATTTTAATTTTTAAAATAAAAGTAAAATTTATTATTTAGCAATACAATATAATAAAAATATTACAAATACAATACAATTCAAATATTACAAATATGTGTTTCTTTATTTCAATACAATACAAATATTTCATTTTTTTCACTTTTACAATATTACTACTTTTATTGAATCTTGTCATCGGTAATCTGATGACATAAGTCGAAAATCCGAACACTATAGTCGTTAATTCAACGAATATCGTTTGATTAACGACTATAGTCAGATATCCAACAGATACTGGAGAAAAAAAAACGTAGTTAAAAAGGTGAAATCCAACGATAGGGTCAATTTTGTCGGATTGCGTCATATTTTCTTTTCATATTTTGGGTTCAAATCTTGTTGTGATACCTAAAGACACCTTTCCTCCTAAAGAAACACCTGAACTCAAAGGATGGTTAGCCATAAGTAACACACTCATAGGGACTAGTCCATTGGATTATGGGATAAAGGATGGAATATAAGAAGTGTACCAACCTATGTTGACACAAATATGTCGACAAGGGTTCACTCTTTGTCGACACCATTACCACAACGATATCCCTTAGCACTGGCCTAGACAGGTTTTACCCTGTCCAGCAACACCTGTGGAGCAAACGAGGTCTCACCCGAGATGTTCGAGGGAGAAATGTTGGAACCAAGTTTCCAGAGTAAGAAGGAGGAACGCACATCTACTGTCAAACTATCACAACATTACTTAGCAGATCCAAGCATTGGTTCATACATTCATAACATCATTTCATCATTCATCAGATCATATCATTATCAGATCGCAGCAGAGTACCAACACATAAATAGATCTACCAACATTGCCTCTTTCATAACAGGAAAGCATCGCATCATTCATAAATAAACATCATATTGCACTATCACATCGCATAAAGAAGGAAAACAGAAAGATGCAAAAAGACACAATGTTTCTATAAAATCTCCATCATGTCATATTAATATTTTCATCAAAACACACTTCCACAGTTCCGCTCTTGTAATGGTTTGATCTCAAGATTATTTTAACATTTACAATCATAGATCTATTTATAGGTTTGTGCCTTTACGTAGGTGGTCCACTTAAGTCAAATTCATAACTACTTGGACCAAAATCTACAAAACATGACAAAAAGCTACAAAATATGACCAAAATATACAAAATGTGGTCAATCCACCTTGCGCGCCATCTTCCTCCTTGCAAAACAATATTTGATTTTGTGCAACATCCTTGATACTGCGCAACTAGTTATCTCCAAAAATGCCTGCCAACAGGACCCCAATACAACCTTGTGGATCACGCTGAATATCGTAGGTGCATTCTTCAGTCCAAATGATAGCACAATGTAATGAAAACATCCCCATTCAGTTACAAATGTTGTTTTATGCCAATATTATTTTGCAATCCTGATCTGGTGATAGCCAGAAAAACCATCTGTGAACTAATAGACTTCTTGAATTCCCACTCCTTCCAATACTTCATCAATGAACGACATTGGGAATGGATCATGAAGGCATGCATCATTCAACTTCCTAAGATCAACAAAAATCATGACCTCTCCTATCTTCTTATCTTGGAAAACCATGGGACTGATCCACTCTGATTTCTCAACCAGTTCTATGATTCCAACATCCAACATTCTGTCGAGTTCGGTCTTTAATCTTTCTTTATATCACAAATTCTTAGATTATAGGGACATTGTCACATTGGATTCACATCAGGATTCAAGGGGTTATTCATCTCTCCCAACTCTCCTAGTATCCTCTTCATCTCATAAAACTTCGTTGAAAATAGATCCTGAAACTCATGTAACAAATCAGTGATCTTCGCCATGGTTTCTTCAGCCTAGTAGTCTCTAACATTCATGAACTTGGGCTCCTCCTCTGTCCCAATGTTGACCTTTCAAATTTTCAATGGATGGTTAACTTGATCTAATGGCACTTTAGGTGCTGCGATATCCCTACTTCCTTCAGACTCTGGTATATTGAAATTCCTTGGGTCAACTTCAGTCTCAGGCCCTCTTGTTACATTGTAGCATTCCATCATTGACTGCATCGTATGTGTTGCATGCGGGTCCACTGGATGTGTGACTAGAACTACCTTCAGAATAACATCGCGGATATGTTGCAGTGCACTATGAATGGTTGGATTGGTATCCATGAAACTCATGGTGTGATTGAAGCAAATCGACAACTCTTCCTAGGTAGTTATCTCTTTGCACAACTCAGCTGATACATACCACCATTGCGGAATTTCATCAAGCGTGTGTACAAAATAATGTACCCAGTCCTCATTTGGTCAAGATACCCACATAGTCTAACATGCAATTAGATGACTATGGGGATCATTCCTCCCATTGTACCTCTTTGTGTGGTACTATTCTACTTCGCCAAAGCGAACTTTCATTAGCGTACGACACTGTTCCCACCCGTCGATCGACTTCTTATGTGTCTCCCACCAACATGCTGGGGTAGCCTTCAATGCTTCATCCAACACCAAAAGTGTCTATGGTTTTGATACCTTATCTTCAAATTCAACAAGAAACTCAGACAAATCAGGAAATCCCTCTTATATTGGAAACTCAACAGTCTCTGTTGTGACTCGACACAACAATTGAGTGATTAAACCACACTTCCGAAGTGATACGTCATGCATCCAATTTTGCCAATTTTCCAAAGCATCACCAGATCCCAAATATGCGGAGCTAGAGCTTCATCAGCCCAAATCACCATCCACAGTAGGCTGGATGTAGTCTTCTGAGATGTTGTACACATGATCCCATCCTCCTATGACTTCTTCTTTAACTGGTTCAACATACCTTCTTCCTTCATTGGGATCCATCAGAGTTATGCCTCTTATGTCACGGTTCTCAAATGTCATCACGTGCTTCTTGAAATTGATCACTGCCAAACTATCATTGGCCCATCCAATTCCTAGCAGTGTGGGATATGAACTTCCCCCATCAAGAACGTCAATCATGTCAAAGTCTGCATAAGTCTTAATTCCTTCAACTTCCATTGCTAAACGTAGACCTCACCCAATCGGGGTGACTCTGGCCTGCTTATCCAGTCACAGTTGTACATGGGACCAAACGAGCTATAGGATCCCCATCTTCTACCATGTTTTCTTAGTCAAGATGTTTACATCTGAGCCTAGATCCAAAATAACTAAATCTACCTCGTAATCCCCAATCTGAATATTCATTCTCATCTCTTTTCCTATTTTACTCTTATGCAGGGAGTTTACACCAAACTCCCTCCACCCTTTCTCTGGTCAATGCAATAGATTCACAATCTCAACAAGTGTATTAGGGTCTTTTGTCAACAACAGACAACTTGCAAAGAAGTTTTGCAAGATACCATGTTGCTATGATGGTCCTGCTACCATAGTGGAATAAAAACATGTGGCATTTCATAAAGAAGCGACTTACCCAGATATCTTCTTATCGCATCATGTGCTTCAAAGAATGTGTCCTGCTCAGTGTCGATGTCAAATTACAACTTCTTCTTCCCAGCCAATTGGACTTGTGGAATTGGGCCATCATCTCCTATCATCGCACCTACGCAAGTGATTAAAACAACATCAACAGACTGAACTCCGGGTTTTACTGAGATCGTCGCAACTGTCGGTCCTTAGTTTTGGTTCAATGGAGGATTCAATGGATGGTTCCCATTTTGATTCTCATTTTGGTTCTGATTCTGAATCTAGTTTTGGTTCTGGTTCTGATTCTGGTTATGGTTATGGTTCAACAATTGTGAAATGTTCCTTTCTTTCCACTTCACAATCAATTGCGGACAGTTCTCAACAATGTGATCTGCAATGATACAATAAGTACAATTTACTTACAGATTAGGGAAATATTTCTGATAAGTTCCCAGTACACAACAATTATAACATTGCATAGGTCCTTGAACTCATCCTCCTCCTTGAACAAAACCTCCACCTCATCCTCCTTGGAATCCTCCACAGAATCCTCCTTGCTGCTGATACTGCAGTTGATTGACCTATAGCTACTATGGGGGATTTGATTGTAGCGGTGCCTACTATGGATGTTGGATATACTACAACTTCTGCAGAGAATACTTCATTTGGTTGTACTTTGGATGTGGTGGAGCAAACTAGAGTTGTGGTACAAACTGTGGTTGCTGTGGTTGTCATACAAACTGTGGCTGAGGTGGTGGGTGTACCTCCTGCGGTTTCATATGCAATTGTATTGTTCGATTCACTTCTCCCTTCACATAGTACATTGCATCCATTTTTCTCTCCTGGAGAAAATCATATGCTTGAAAGTCCTTATCTTTGTGTCCAATCGGTCGACAAAATATACAATACAATTTCATCGGTTTCATGACAATCTACTGTACATACACCCAATATTCATGTCGATGCCCATGAACTTGGAAGATATGGCACCATGGCATGCCACCATGACTCAATGGATTTGGAGCTCCTGACATCAAGTAGTTTCGGAAATCTAGGCACTGATCTTTATGATGTCTTTCTGCGTGACATCAAGTACACCATATTTCTTCGCGATGCTCTCTTTTGTTTTTGATCCTGCAATTGGATCATCAAGTTTGTTAGTTGAGAGTGAACCTGATTCATCCCAATGTGAGTCTCACCAACAGGTGAAGCTTCCAGCTTCATCATGATCTCTAGAACCTTGCTCTATGTTGCAATATTTTGCTGCATCAAAGGAATTCTAGTGTGCGGTACCAATCCCGCGATGAACCATTCCTTATGTTGTACATCGCTCATGTCAAAGGTGAATCTCTCTATCAGTGTCTTGAATCAGTAATCAAAATCCCAAACTGTCTCATTTGGATATTTCTTAATCTCTTTTAACTCTATGATTTATTACACCTCATATTTCGTCTTTCTAAACTCTTCGACCAATCCTTTTTTGATCTCAGCCAGGGTCTTCGCTAGAGTCCCTGTGGGAACTTGTACAAACTTCATGAACCAGTCCAATGCACAGCTTTAGAGGGTCATCGCCAACTGGCCCTTCTTAACATCATCATCCTGAGCTTGCTTTATGGTCCAAACTACTTCGCACAAAAACCAATATTGCTTGGGATCCTCAGTCTCGTTCCCATGAAACATAGGTAAGTTCACATAATCGCCCACCATCCTGGGATTTATTCCTAAAGTTGTTGATCCACTACTATTAGAGTGTTGTTGACATGTCGAACAATTTTGTGTTGAGCTTGTATTTCTTCCTGAGTGTGGCATAGTGCATGGAGGTGTGGGTACATTTTTTCTGGAGTTTGTTCTTTCTTCAGGCTCAGGCATAGCCTGTTCATCTCCTTCATCGCTGTAGGTTCGCTTCGTCCCTTGTGAGATTCTCTCATAGCCTCTTATTTCAGTCGCAGTAGGAATCTCTCCTCCCCTCTACCCCTTCTCTTTATGAAACCTTAATCCACCTCACAGAATACCACTTCCTTCCTCATCTTCCCTCACAGTCTCATCGTAACTCCCATCCATACACTCCATATCATTCCATTCATCCCCCCACCTCCACGGTACCCGCAACCTTCGCACACCAAGGCTCTACTCATTGGAGTTCATCTTCAATATGCCTTTTTCATAGATGATCATCTTAATTAAAAGTTGCAATGATAATATAAACCTACCTCTTGGTCCCTTGAAGAACTCCCTTTCTGCATCGTTATAAGACTTGGCTGTGTCAACTACGAACTTAGTGATTTAACCCTCCAAGATGTTGTAAAGCCATACTTCAACAACCCTTGACACTCTATTATCTACCTCCTATAGTTCTTAGATTAGCTATGGGATCCAGTAAGTGGGCTCACCTCCTTGAAAATTTGTCTTCCAATAGGTCAATTGCGCCGACCACACGTACGAAAAGATCGGAAATTCAAAAAAGAAGGACTCGTGTAGATCAGAATACATGTGCCTTTCTAGCCATTTCTATGTCATTGACGCAAGGTTCTGATTCTCTTCTACAATAAATTCCTCTGCCTTCTGGTCGAACCAATCTTGAATTTCTGGTCTCATCGGATGCCACAACATGTCCTCCTTCTGCGTGCACTATGGTCCTAACAACAGAACCATTTGTTGACACAAATCTGTCAACAGGTTTTCACTCTCTTTCGACACCCTTACCACGACGATCTCCCTGAGCACCGTCCCAGACAAGTTTTACCTTGTCTAGCAACACTTGGAGAAAAAATGAGGTCTCACCCGAGTTGCTCGAGGGAGAACTATCGGAACCAAGTTTCCGCAGTAAGAAGGAGGAATGCACATCTACTGTCAAACTATCACAACATTACTTAGTAGATCCAAGCATTGGTTCATACATTCATAGCATCATTTAATCACTCATCAGATCGCAACAGAGTACCAACGCATAAAAAATCTACCAAAATCGCATCATTCATAACAGGAAAGCATCACATCATTCATAAATAAACATCATATTGCACTATCACATCGCAGAAATTAGGAAAACAGGAATATGTAAAAAGCCTACAATGTTTTCATTAAATCTCTATCATGTCATATTAATCTTCGCATCGAAACACAATTCCACAGTTTCTCTCTTGCAATGGTTCGATATCAAGATTCTTTTAACATTTACAATCCTAGATCTATTTATAGGCTTGCACCTTTACATCAGTGGTCCACTTAAGTCAACTTCCTAACTACTTGGACCAAAATATAGAAAACATGACCAAAAAATGAAAAATATGACCAAAATGTGGTCAATCCTCCTTGCACTCCATCTTCATCCTTGCGCAACAATATTTGACTTTGTGTAGCATCCTTGATGCATCACAACTAATTATCTCCAAAACTTCCTACCAACAACCTCTAATGTGCCCGCCTCCACCCTTAAAGGGATTGAAACTAATATGAGGGGATGATAAAGGGGTAGACCATCCCCCAACATAAGGAGTAGAAAGAGGGATATGACAACCTCCAAACTAATAGGAAGTGTAATGGGCTTACATGCCCCCAAGCCCAAAACTTGGGTTACCACTAAATGTTATTACGGAGGCTGGGGTATTCAAAGAGACATTTGGCATGCCAAATGTAAAAGGTTTAGAGGAAAGGGGAATCCATCGAGCATCTGTACCTGACATCCACGATGAAAAGTTTGTCACATGATCAAAAGACCACATGAACTCAAAAGGATTTATTCCGATAGGGTGATAAGGGCTAGCCGTATGAGGGATGGTAAACATTGGAGTCCATGGGACCCACAAGGTAGTAGAATAAGGAGTCCCATGGAATTCCCCTCACAATGAGAAGGATTGGTCAGAGGAAACTCTGACATCTTGAAAGTAGTGCTCATGGTCAAAATTCTAAGGAGCTCCCTATGGGAAATACCACCAGTATTATGTCTATGCCTTTTAAAAAGAGGATATAAAAGGTCAAAAGCTGGTAACGTTGCTAAGTGAGGATAACGATGGAGAGTAATAACTTGGTCCATAATGACTCCAAATAAGAAGACAAATAACAATGATCCCTAAAGACAACTAACGAGCATAGAGCACACCGCTAAAGAAGCGAGTATAAATGCACACAAGAAAGGAATAAGGATAAATGAGCTCCCGATATATAGAAGGTATGTCTTACCTAGGAGAGGACTAAGACTCCCATAAACTACAAGTGGAAGTGTGTGACCAGTTATAGAGGCTTTGTGTTTCAACGCATAAATAAATTGTGTTGTCAAACCATTACCTAACCAGGATACTCATAGAATATCCCCCGCAATACCTAGGAAAATAAACTATGTTCACCTCAATATAATCAATGCTTAGGAAGACAATCACATGCAGGATCCATTCTATGGGAAAGGTAGCTAAGCCTAAAGCTCAAATGAACCAAAGGTACCTCAAGAGCCCCTAGATACAAATAGAATCCTTGAGATATACTTGGCACTCATTGAAGGTATTTGAGGTGTAGTAGGGATTTTGCCCTTGCTACAAGCAGGAACAGCTACCTTCCATCTATAGGACGGAAGGGTAGGGTTCCTGTTGGTTGGAAGAAAACCTGCAAAACAATGTTATGACTAAGATATGAAACCTTGCATGCAATGGTTAGAAAACAAACTATGGCTACAGGAAATCAAAGGGAAAACCTGTAGAAAACCATTAGAGAACAAACCTGCAAACAAAATAAGTTAAAAAACCATAATTAAAATGACACAAAACAAAGTTATACCTTCTGTTTGGGTGGAAATGGGCCACCGTGCCCTAGATTTGGAAGCACCTCTCTCTTTGGGATGGAAGCTTGGTTTGTGGAGCAATGGAGAAGAGGGAGGGTGAATGGCTTGAGAGGAAAAGGGTCTCAAGGCACTCACATGGGAAACATAATGATAGGGAGAGAAGGAGTGTTTTGAGAGTGACCCCCACCCCTCTATTTATAGCTTTTTCTAGAGATTTAGGGTTTTAGGCCCCTGGTTAAGGCTTTAGCCCCTTTTTTGGGCTTTAATCCCCTTTCTCCCATTTCTTATCTCCTTTGGGAGTTTTAAGATCCTTTGAGGGGGTTTAGCCCCTTTTTGGAGGTTTGAGCCCCTATGAGAGTTATTTGGGCTCTTTTTAGGGGGTTTTAAGCCCTTTTTCATATTTTTGAGCCTTTCTGAGGGTGTGGGGGTCAAATAAGGGTCATGCATGGATGTATTTAGGTGGTGTAGGTCATGTAGAGCTCATTGGGGGATTTTTTGGGTTAACAGATTGCCCCATGATATGTGAGGGAAGGAGCTCATTGTATGGACGACGAACATCATAAGAATTTCTGGGGAGAGGTGGTGCTTCCTGGGATGGGGAATGGTGGTGTTTGGTTTTTGTATTAATATGGTTCCCATTAATGGGTGAGATACAAATAATGTGTGACATGTATATGGACAAGGTGGGCATCCCCATGCTCGTAACGATGTCAAAAGAATAATGTGATCTAAGCTCTATAGTATAAGAGCTGATCATGTACAACTGTTGTTACAATAATGGTTGCCTCAATGAGAGGCTGAATACAATACTGATCTAAAGAACTGCTACATTGGACCCATGGAATTCTCATGGAATGCTATATCTTCATGACTGACGACCTTCTGGATCTGGAACAATACATAGTTGTAGGGACCCACTGACGGAGAGTTAGAGTCTCTATGGTACAAATATGCTGCAGCAATCATAAATCTATATAGAAGCACTGCTGGGGCTTCTGAGCACTATCTCCAACAAAACCCAGAAATAACAAGGGACATGAACCTATTTGGGTCCCTCAAATAGACTTATCAATGTGCTAGATTCAAGTGACATCTGGGGTCTTTGACCAAATACTGAATGGACCAATACCCTGTACGAATCTCAATGGTGCGATGATGTAGCTGGAGTCGAGCACATGAGAAACAACGATCCCGAGAGGCACTAATTAATCCTCTCAAGCGGTCCAAGGAACTCATCAATGAGGTTGATGAAACCAAGATATAGGGACCTCTGGGTCTATCCTCTATAATATGTGTGTTGTCGTCGATAGAGGGAGACCTGCAACTAGCCAAGGCAATGGTGTTTCCTTGAACATAAGTGCGAGGGAGATAACTGAAAGATGTGAGGTAATCTGAGGACTGACCCACTGAATGGGGGGGGAGAGGGAGGAGTTGACCAGGGGTAGGGAATCACGTGGAACTCAAACTTCCTTTGTTTAGAGTATGACGATAGGGCGAACTAGGCAGCAAATCAAACTGACTCATGGAAAAGGGATCATAGCTGTAATACTGAGAATGTAACTGCAGATGGGAAATGCTTGGGGGAGGTATACACTTTTGTTATTGATGGGATCTAAGGAAGACACATTGCTAAGTACTCTAAACAAAGGCAACCCAAAGTGGGAATGCTACCGAACTATTATATGTGGGGTGGTGTCTAAAGACACCATTGTGGTACGATCTTGTGGATTTTTAGTGAGCCCAAGAAAGTAAATGCTTGATGGTGCTTTCAATTTTAGAGATTATGAAAGCATGAAGAAGACTCCAGTGGGGGATATTTTTCATTGGTATTCTCCTATGCCTGAAAAAGGATAAAATTATACATAGGAGAGCTTGCCCAACCTTTAGGGGATGAGAGACTTCTTTACCGTTGGTAGTCCAATCAGGACGGAAAAGGTTAAACCTGTACTGACAGGACGGTCATTCAAATACTTTTACGAGCATGAATGAAACCAAGTTTGCTCGGTGATATTTTATTGATGGGAAGGCTGGAAAAGAGCTTAACAACAACCCATGGTGAGCTTTTTCGTAGAGTTCAGCCCCTCTGCCCAAGAAAGCATAAAAGGATGTAGAGGGGAACATTCTTGGATTGAATGTGCCAAGGTGGTCCTTTCATGTAGTAGTATACCTAATACACAAAATGAGATAAACAAGATGATGTAGACATCCTTTCTTATATTTTAATGAGCGATAAAGGAAGTAGCTATGCTCGGCAATCTTTTCATTCTTTTAGGAGTAAAAAAAGAGCTTAACTAAAACTCCAGTATGGTCAACCGATCAAGGGGGCACTAATGGTGCCCCCATGTCGGGACAATATACAATGGTTCAAAGGTCATCCATGCAGTATGGATGGAGCAGGTGGCTCTTGAACATACCAATACATGCGCGGGATAGATCGCGATAGAGGCACACGAGGCGGTACGACATTGGCATACAAACAGAGATTGCTCTTGGACAGAGGTCAGGAGAGTCATGTGTGAGTTGTGGTGGATGGACTTGACTACATATGATGTGAGTGTAATTCCGAAGGTAGTTATATGACAAATGCATGAAAAGTAAATGATCCATCCTCTGGGTGGTGGTCTGGAAATCTGCATAAGGTGCGGTGGACAGATTTATATGCTGAAATGATAAAATGATGTTTCAGAGTCCCTGTTATAGCTGATTTTACCACACATGGTAAATCACACTTTTATCGCCTTCCCTGTCCCTCTGCAGATTCCTTAGACCCCATGGACCATTTTTTCTCCTTTGATTTTTCCAAGATCATCCCTAAAAACATGCAAAAATTGCCATACATGACTTTTAATCCCTTTCTCGCATATATACGTGGATTTGACCCCTAAAACCGCGTACATAGAGATGTGTGCAAAAGGACAAATTCTTTTGGAGTTTTCCTTGATGTGGATCCAACTCACTTGTCTCTTGGCCTTCCATATTCCTTGATATTGCTCGGATTCGGCCTTTCATTACCCCATTGAAGAGCTATATAAGGAACCCTTTGGATACATTGAAGGCATATGAGAAATTGAGAGCAAAGAAACTATAGTCCATTGTTGTCGGAGCTTATACTTGAGTCTGCATCCCTTTGTCCCTTGGAGCACTTTTGTGTTCTTCCCAAGATTTCCTTTTTCTTGTGAGCTTTCTATTGAGAGATGGAGGATTGAAGTGGTGGAGGCCCAAGTGGGGGACTCAGTTTCTTCGATTTGCAAACGTGCTGACAAAGGTTGTATCTATTGTAATCTCTGTTTTATATTAATAGAAATATCTTTCCCTGTCCAATAATGTGTATTTGAATGAATATTTGATCCATGGATGATTTCAAATGCTTATATGTTATTGATTATATATGCTAGAGTAGAGCTAACACAATTATATATAATATGCTTGTCTTGTTTATTGAATGTTGAGAAAGCAATTTATCAATTCAAGCTAGAGTTGGAAAGCTCAACGGGGATCTACATCAACCGTCCGGAATAAGGTACGAATCGAAATCCTTTAGTGTTAGTTATTTGGTTTCTCTTGCATATAGGAAAGGATTGATTTCCGGAGTCAAGTTGTCTGTTGTGGTACCCCAAGCCATAGGAATTTCTCTCCGTAACAGAATTGGCGAATATGTTTGGGAGTTCCTAGTATTTGTCCTTTGGGGTTTTTTATCGACATTCAATGTTCTTGAATTGCGCTGATTTCTCTGTTTCTGAGTCGGGTCTAGGGGCATGTTTTCCTGGTAGTGTCTGATTGGTGTGAATTTTGTCTCAACTTATCTATTTTCGTTCATTTTTATACATTTTTCTTCCTATACGTGAGTTTTTAACTCACAGTCATGTATACACACAGTTTTTACTACTATAGCCACGTACATACGTGGGTTTCCTGCTAACAGTCGCGTATGCCCTGAGTTTTGCCTTTTGGAGGAAGATTGATTGTTGCTACATGAATTTTGATGATGGCTGAGTCTCCTTTGATACTGCTAGAGTCTGTATACACCTCTGTTTCTGACCAGACACCTTTTTTTAGGGTAAATTTTTTTTTAAAAGATGTTCTTGTCATTTCATATTCGATTTTTTTTTTGGGATTAGTGCATTAGATTTCTTTTACCTTGGTACTTTGCGTGAGTGCTGCTTGATTGTGCTTGCAAAGTCTGGGGGTGTTAGAATCATTCTTTTGCTTTACTATCTCATTTTTATTCAAAAAATCCAAAAATATTTGCTTCTTTGCATCATTATGCATTGCACTTTGCATGGTACTTGCACTAGGTTTGCTTAGAGAAGTATTAGTCAGGATTTCATATAGGAATGACTGCATTTGTCATTTGAAGAAAATTTTGCATTTCACGTAGTAGCATGCCCTGTTTTTCATTCAACAAAATGCATTTGCATTGATTGTTAGGTGTTCATTTTACTTCATGTTGCGTCATAACACCATTGGTTGAATGGTCATCTACCTTTTTTGAGTAATAAAGCCAAATAAAATCAGCGCTTAATTAAAATGGATTACGCTATTTTATTTGATAGAGTACACCAACAAGATTAGGTTTTAGGGTCTTGGAATAGTTCATTATGAGTAAATTCTCCAAGACTACTAAACAACAACATGTATGTGTTTTTCCAGGTGAGAGTGTGAAATTTCTTGGTATAATTAGTGTTTCTCAGGATCCTCCTCTTACAAGGGAGTTAAGCACAAGGCAGTGTGAGCAGTTATTGATTGGGATGACCCCTCATCATAACTAAGTAGCACTGGAGATATTTCCAGGATTATATTCGTATCTAGGGGATTTTTTGAGAGTTTCGGGATTTTCTACCCTGCCCATATGGTCAATCCCACCTGCGACTGTCCCCCTGAGCATTGATTATATTGAGGTGAATTTAGTTGCCTTACCTAGGTTATCGAGGGGGTACTTTGCAGGGGTTATTCTACAGGTGTCTCGTCCAATTTGGGGTCGGACAACACAATCGCTATACGCATTAAAGCTGAGGGCCACAATAATTGGTTACGAACCTCCGCTTGTTGTGTATGGGAGTCTCAAGCCTCTCCCAGGCGATACATACCTGCTTCATTTGGGAGATCACATATCCTACCCTTGTTTGCTTTTGATTGGATTTAGATTATATTGGTGTATGCTCTGTGCACGTTAGCTTGCTTACGGTTTGCGTAATTAGAGAGTCTTTTGCATTTTTTGAGTCATTGTGGATTCAGGTGTGGCACCTTGCCATTCTTGTCATTTAACAGGACTTCCACCTTCTACATCTCCTCCTCCTTTGGGAGAGAGAAACAGATGGTCCAGGTGGACTACTTCTCACATTGATTCACACACGATGGGAGATCATGAAGATGAAATTCCTGAGTTGTCTTCTCCACCTCACGAGGTTGGGGAAGAGGATCGTACGCCTATATATGATCCTTCAGCTGACATAACTACACACTCTGGGTATGATCCTTCACATGATATACCTACTCACTCTAGGTATGATCCCTCATACACAGGTCGTCGGTATTGGATGTCGGGAAATGAAACTCATCATGAACCTGTGAGCACTAGTTATGTTAGTTATGGCATGTCTGGTATCCCCACACATGATCCAACATTTCATGCCGAGTCGGAGTTTGAGCCTAACACTACACCTGGGGGCACTCCTATTCCTTACCATGTGGAGAGGTTTGGAAGCACGAGTTACATTGCACCTTCCATCCCGGCGGTGGAAGCTACATCACATGTTCATCCTAGACCTGGTGTTAGTAGTCCTATTAGGATACCAGAACCAAGACGAGTGACTATAGGGAACACCACTTACATAGTTTCACATGTCCCTTCGTCCTCTATTCCTAGTTCTTCAAATGCTATTCCTCCCCCACATTCACGTGGTCCTTTGGGCTAGAAATTTGCTACGAGTCACGTGCGTACTGCTTCTACTCGTATAGTTGTGTCTCAGAGTCAAGTACCTCCTGTTGTTTCAGGAGGTCGTATTCCTACTTCTAGAGGTCATATTCCTACTTCCAGAATTTCTATTCCTACATATGGAGTATCTCATGGGACTTCGTATGGACCATATTATGGACCGCAGTATGCACAGAGTTATTCACCGTATGGGTATGGGTATCAACAAGCCGCTTACTCTCCGAATTATGGCTTTGTACCCCCACATAGTCAAGGGACACCACATTATGGTGCTTTCATGCCACCCTACACGGGGCAAACGGGAGGAGGATACTATGGCCATGGCCATGGTGGTTACGGTAATCAGTCCTATGTGAACCAAAATTATCAGAAAGTGCCTCATCAACCTGCTCAACCTAGGCTCCCTTTCCTTGCAACATTAAATCTACCTGACCTGTCAAGACTAACGAACGATCCAGTATCTTATGACCTGGCTTGGCTGGCTGTCCCTACGAAGCTTCCCTCGGACATTCCCAAGTTTGAGGGAAAACCAAGAGAAGATATGAGAAAACATGTTACTACATTTCACCTATGTTGCTCTTCTAATTCCTTACACGAAGATTCAATCCGTTTAAGGCTATTTCAATGCACCCTCACTGGGCCTACCACGAAATGGTACATAGAGCTACCTAAGGGGGAATCCACTTTGTTCAATGACCTAGCCATGACTTTTCTCAACCACTTCCAGCTACTAGTGCGTTATGACGTTGGTACGAAACTCTTGTCGACAAAGCCACACATATCTCGGACCAAATCCAAGAGTGGCGTAGATGGAAGAGATTGATTAAAGCCTTCATACCACCGAAGTTTCTTCTCGAATGGTTCCTTAAATCATTACTGCCTTATATAGCAAAGGATGTCTCTACATCTAGAGTTTAGAAGGAGGAACAATCCATTTTTATGGCACATGAATTGGACTTGATTTATGCTCAATCCAGTTTGTTATATGAGATCATTCCTAATGCTTCGCGTTCTAGTTTTGACCCTAAGATCAAACTTGGACCACATGCCGATGGCATTGTTGGTTGTACGAGTGCCAAACCTGCAGATTCAGTTGTCAAGTAGGTCATGCAATTATCTATCAACCAATCTACCTTGGGAAAAGCCACAGCTTTGTCTCAACCCACCCAAATGGTGAGTGTGCTTTCGGTACAATCGTCGGACCAGAAGAGTAACCAGCAACTCGAAAGGAATAAGAAGAAGGGTAAGAACAATCATAAGGGTGGGAATAGGAATGAAAATGCCAATTCTAATGACAAGAACGCCTGAAATGTTAGGGGGGACAAGCATCCTAAATGTAAGGTTAAGTTTCCTTGCAAGTTGTGTAAGAAGGACCACCTCACTCACTTGTGCCCTCGGATAGAAGAAGCCTCTATATTCATAGTGCAGGGCCCAACTGTGATGACTAACCCTTTACCTCATAATCAAAACATGAACTCAAGGACCCATGATTAGTCTGGTGATGATTAAGATCCGCTAGAGGCTAGTGGTCATGGTTGCATCAACATGGTTCGTGCTACTAAGGTTATGACTTGTGTGAAGGACTATGGTTCGTCACAACCAGACCTTGGAAAGGAACCTGATCCACCCAGGAGTCCTTTTCGTATTGAAAAACTTGTGGATAAACCTGAAGTTGCACCTTGAATTCCTAAGGGAGTCCTTAAGCATTCGGGGCACAATCCTAATGCCTGAGTAGCCCAGAACTATTCTGTTGTCAAAGATTTGGGCCACACTCCTTGTGCGAGTTCTGCATTAGAAGTACTTCAGAGTTGTCCTTCACAAAGGAAGGATTTTCTTTCTGCCCTTGGTGTGAATGATGATAATTATTCCTCTGTCATCAAATTTGAAACCGCAGGACTAGAACCTCACTTACCTTACTATGTGTCTCTCTTGATTCATGTAGAATGTCTTAACATGACCGTCAAATGCACTGTGATTGACGAAGACGCTGCTACTTCTGTGATGTCTTTGGCATGTTGGAAGGGTTTGGGTTCCCCCGAGTTGTCTACATCCACTACCATGTTGACTTATTTTGATGGTAGATGATTTTGGCCACACGACATTCTTCCTTCTCTTAAAGTCTGTTTGGGAGGGAAGACCGTTGCGATAGAGGTCGAAGTGGTTGATGCGCCCCTTGACTATAATTTGTTGCTGGGTAGGAATTGGATGTACAGTATGCAAGCCGTAGCTTCTTCTCTATTTAGAGTTGTATGCTTTCCATTTAATGGGAAGATAGTTATGATTGATCAAACATCATTCAAGAATCCTCCTGTTATCGCATCTTCGGGAGCTTCTATCCTGATTGTCAAGCACTCTCAGCCGGCAACCGAGAGTGTGGGTGTTGGAATGTATCCATCCCTTATGGGAATCTTTAGTTGTCCTACACCTATTCTTATGATTGGGTCTAGTTCCGATGAGGCTTCATCATCAGTGAGATCGGTGTCTTTTCGCACAACCCATATGGAAGATTCTTGGATTCTTCCTACACCGAGTCCTTCATGTGATCCCATTGGAACAGACATGACGTTTCCTACAACTATGATAGCGTATCATGCTAATATTGAATGTGTTACAGAGCTTAGTCCTTCCTCTTCGTTGACGGAGGAGGAGGACCCATATGTGTTTCCTGGAAGGGCAGTTCAATCTTCTCACGCACATGACTTCCTTGATAGTGTTTTTCCTTTAGATGAAGCTATTATTGAGGCTATGTCTGGGGTTGAGCCACCTTGGGAAGAGTTGCATCATAGATCTTATTTTCTTCCTAAGCTTGACCGTTTGGAGTGTGAAGAATTTAGGGAGATTCTTAGTGAGAGAATTTGTAGTCCCGTGGTTCTGTTAAGCTCTCCTGGTCTGATGGCTGATGGAAACATGGAAAATATATCTCCTACCATCCCTATCAATATCTCTCGTGATCCTGGCAAGATTGAGAATGTCTATAATGGGACAGAATGTTCCCATGCTGAGATTCAAGAGTATACCAAGTTGTTTAAAGAATTTCATGATGTATTTGCTTGGTCATATGAAGAAATGCCAAGTATCGACCCTCGCATTATTGAACATGAGATTAAAACTTATCCCAATGCTAATCCTGTTCAACAACGCTTGCATGCGATGAATCCTAGGAAAGCACCTGCGATTAAGGCTGAGATAGAAAAGCGGTTAAATGTCGGTTTTATCTATCCTGTTCCTTTGATGGAGTGGGTTTCAAACCCTGTTCTATTTGACAAGAAGCAGGGAATGATCCACATATGCACTAATTTCCATGACTTGAATCGTGCATGTCCTAAGGACAATTTCCCCACACCGTTTATTGATCAAATTTTGGATGAGTGTGTGTGAAGCGAGGTATTTTCCTTTATGGATGGATTTTCCAGATACAATCAAAAATAGATTAAACCTAAGGACCAACATAATACTACCTTTATTTGTCCTTGGGGTACCTTTACATATCAGAAGATGCCTTTCAGCATTAAAAACGTCAAAGCCACTTTTCAGCGGGCTATGACCTTGATCTTCCCTGATCTCAAATCGATTCTTGAAGTCTTTTTGGATGACCTTGCTACTCATTCTCGTATGAGAACGTGTCATTCCTACCATTTGAGATTAGTGTTTGAAAGGTGCCACCATTACTTGGTTAGGTTAAATCCTCGCAAGTGCATCTTTTGCGTGAAGTCTAGTCGCTTATTAGGGTTCATTGTCTCCAAGGAGGGTATAAGACTTGACCCTTTGAAGGTGTAGGCAATACTTCAATTGTCTTCCCCGAGAAACGTTAGACATATTCAATGTTTGCAAGGCATGGCAAACTTTTTACGAAGATTCGTCCTGAACTTTGCCAATTTGACTAGAGGCTTTATGCGTCTTTTGAAGAAGGAAACTACCTTTTGCTGGGATGAGAGAACCCAGGTGTCCTTCGATGCACTTAAGAAAGCCTTAGCATCGGCCCCGGTGATTAGTCCACCTGACTATAGCTATGACTTTCTAATTTCTGTGGCCGCGTCCAATGAGATGATTGGTATGGTTTTGGTTCAAGAGGATGAGGAGCTCCAAGAGCATGTCATATATTATCTGAGCTGGAGTCTTATAGATGCAGAGGTCCGGTATTCCCATGTGGAGAAGCTTACCTTAGCTACCATTCATGTGGTTCAAAGATTGAGACACTATATTCTCCTTCGCCAGACCTTGGTGGTAGCCCATGTCAATCTGTTTCAGTTTGTCCTCACTAGAAGGATGATCGGGTGAAAATACAATAAGTGGATTTTCTTACAAAATGAAAACCAAAGAAATCATTGATTTTTGCGGAGCTTATATCTGATTTCCCGAGTGAGGAGGAGAAGGCTTGCAAAGATACGTTTGTCGATGAGCACATCTTCTTGATCTCAACTTTGGATCCATGGTATGGGGATATTATCATATATTTACAAACATTGAAGGTCCCTACTCACCTTTCATGGGATGAACGATGACGACTACGTCACTTATCCAAGAATTACCTCATAATGGATAACACATTGTACCACCGTGGGGTAGATTCCATTTTAAGTCGTTGTTTAACACATGAGGAGGCTGAGCTTGTGCTGAAGGATTACCATGGAGGGGCGTGTGGTGGTCATTTATCTGGGCTTTCAACAGCCCAAAAAATCTTGAGAGCGGGTTATTTCTGGTCGTTGATCTTTAAAGATTGTGTCAATGCAGTCAAGAAGTGCCACCCTTTCCATGTGTTCGCACGTAATGTGCGCTCATGTCCTACCCCGTTACATCCAATTATCACCCCGATCCCTTCACTAAGTGGGGGATTGATTTCATGGATTGCAACCCAGTTTCAGCTAGGGGGCATCATCATATTATCATGGTTGTTGACTACTTCATGAAATGGGTTGAGGCTATGCCTACAATTAAATCCGATGGTGAGACAACCGCACACTTTGTATTCAACTAGATTATTACTCGGTTCGGTATTTCGAAAGAGCTTGTCATCGACCATGGTAGGCACTTTTAGAATCACATGCTGGAAGAGTTGGCCTCAAAGTTAGGGTTTAAGCAAGAGCATTCTTCTTCTTATTACCCTCAATTGAATGGACAGGTTGAAGCAGTGAACAAATCATTCAAGTCTATTCTCCAACGAATCGTCGCACAAAGCAAGACTAATTGGCATATTATGTTATATCCTGCTTTGTGGGCTTAAAGGACTACGATTAATACTGCCACAGTTTTTTCTCCATATCAGCTTGTACATGGAGTGGATTTTGTATTGCCGGTTGAGTGTGAAATCCCTTCTTTGAAGCTAGCCATAGAGTTCTTACCAGACACTTCTCCATTGGAGGAATGTTTGGTCCACTTAGAGCAGCGTCGAGATGCCTTGGTGGCTCTAGAAGCAAATAAGCATCGTGTTAAGGTTCAATATGATAAATCTGTTCATCCAAGGAATTTTAGTGAAGGGGATTTGGTCCTTTTGTGGGATCAAGCTAAAGAACCCTTGGGGGCAGGCAAGTTCAACCCCATGTGGCATGGTCCTTACGTCATTAAACGTGTGTTAGAGAAGGGTGCTTATGAGCTAGTAGATTACGAGGGGACGGCCTTGGCGGATCTTAGAAATGGGCTCTACCTCAAAATGTACTAAGCATGATTTTCAGCCAGGGCTGACTATCGTATATTATTGCATAGTATTTTGCATAGTTAGGTTTTTCTTATGGTGATCGGGTTTGTTGATTAGCTTCCATTTCTTATGAAAAATGTCAATGGAATCTTCCATCTATATAGGATTCACGGATGGTGCAATCCGTCACACTCAACACTTAGCCTCTGATACTTGGGTGATTTATACTACTACGGGTCAGTTATTGTCTTCAAGAGGCGTATGTTTACAACCCTCTTCAAACAATGTTGCTGAATATAGTGTTGTTATCGAGCTTCTATGGGATGCCATTTCACATGGTGTTCTCTCTCTTGAGGTACGTCTTGATTCGGAGTTAGTAGTGTCACAGCTTAATGGCTTGTATCATGTTAGGGATACAACATTATTACGAATATTCTTACATGTGAGATTGTTAGAACGACAATTTGACAACATAACATACATACATGTTCCAAGAATTAATAATCAAGTTGCTGACTCATATGCTAACTATTTGTTAGATTGACATTTGTTTCATGGACAATAAGCTCATCATAAACATACATTTTTACACATGTAAATAAATAAACCGATCATCATAAAAGTTTTTCATTAAACATCCAAAATGTGATAATACATAGTGTCATAATACAAAAATGGGGCTTCCGAGCCACCAAAATATAAATACACGGTAGTACAAAATGTATCACTCCCAGGTATCTAATCCTGGGGAGGAGGAGGGGGGTTCTAATCATGGAATGTCACCACAGATCTGGCTAGCCATCGAAACAACCGCACCCATGCTCATGGCACACCCACCACCTAACGATGCATGGCCTTAGGTAGGCCATCAACCTGCGCCATGGGTACCCTATGTGTCAGCCGCACGAAGTTGGTATGGATGCTTTGGAGCGTCCTCTCTGCATCCACGCCCATAATGTCATCTCCTCTTTCCCTTCGTCTATGATGTGGGAAGCCTTTAGGCCACTGTGGTCCTACATTTGCATGCATATGACAAATCATCACTATATGTTGTCACGCAAAAACATGTATTTTTGATTCCATATATCAAAAAACACCCCAAAAAATAATAATTAAATAACTCAAAAATCTTAAAAAGAGGGTTGGGATTCGTTACCAATGTCACCGTATGCCGACCTTGGTGGTAGTGGCATGTCGGGGTCTCCCTGAAAATCTATCCCCGCATAGGGGTAATCATCTATGGCAACTATCTGTCACCACCACCATGGAAAGAAATCAACTGGAACGGGGTTGGACACCCTACCTCCACCCAGTCTGTGCATCGCATATGTCCAACGTCATTGGGTTGGATCTCGAACCCCGTGAAGAGGAACGTCAACTCCAGGGCTCAATCCTGAAACACGCTCAAAGAAAAATGTGCTCAGTATGCTGCTGAAACCGAAGTTTTGTACCCTGCCCATCTTGCACTCGCTGAGCTGATGCTTCATGTTGCTCATCAGTTTAGTGCTCCAATCGTAAACTATGGGGCTCATGCACTTCATGGCATAGAACATTAGGGGCCGTGAGGCCTGGTGGAGTGAGGCTATCCCTGCTATCCTGCCAAGTGTCAGTAGTATGGACTTTAGGCCTAGCACCTGTATGGGGTTAGTTGGGATCTGACTCCCAACCTTCTCCATGTCTGGATAACAGTACACTACTATGTACTCATCTATGGTGAGGCCACCTCCGGGCCCGCGAGAACGTAGGTTCACCACTTCCCCCCGTCGGGACAGTCCAATAATGAAGTATATGTCCTCCACTTCTATGGTGAGGGACATCCCATTGATCTAGAAAGACTCTGAGTCAGGATCCCAGTAGTCTACTAGCATCTATAGCAATCTTGGTTTGGCCCGTAAGCCACCAAGACACCAAAACTTATAGAGCCCGCATGCACGAAGAACCAGTTGTGCCACTAGATCACCCCGTACTGCTTCTTCTACATCCCCATGCTCATGTTCCCTCCATTCTAGAACTATCCTGCACATTTAATTCAAGTTTGGGTCATTAGATGTCTTAAAAAACCTTGAATGCAACTGCATACGCAACTGTTTGCTAAACAACTGCGTATGTACATGACTTTGAGGCCTTTTTCCGTGTATATCCAGCCCTATACACGGAAAAATCCTCGATTTCCACGTGGGCCATGGTGCATACTTTAGGATGGCCTAGAAATCAAATTACACCATGGAAAATTGAAAAATTTGCATGAAAATGAAAGAGCAGGGCATGGGAAATTACCTAGAAAAAATGGGGTCGGATTCTGCCGGCCGGATCTCTCGAAATTTGTGTTTGAAGTTCTGAGCTCAATTGGGTAAAAATTTCAAATGTTATATAATGTTTTGAATTTTTTACTATTTATAGAAAATTTTCAAATTTTTGAAAATTTTTACCCCATTTTCTATAGTTTGGACCGTTTCTAATCCTATTGGACTATTTTTTGACTAATATATGATGTAGGAGCCCTTTTTGAGAGTCGTTTCGATCGTTGTTTTGACCCGTTCATGCCGATTTCAGGTATGATGTTTAAACTGGCATATAGATTAGGTTTCATCTCTGTTTGCATTTTGCATGACCTTATGACCATTTCATTATAACCTTAGGTACAAACCCATTCTGCCTTGTCACAGAACCTTCTTCTTGTTTTAGAAGTGGAATGGTTTGAATGGTAGATCTTGACCTTACATGGGTACCCTAGTTAGCTCCTTATTTGGATTTGGTTCCCATGCCTATAGTTTGTCCTTTAGGGTGTGGGATTCCATTATATAGTACCGCCATGACATTTCGCAAGAGCCTCATACTCCTCTTGATCTTTTGATGGCCTGTTTCCTCAAGGACTCCCCTGTGTCAAGTTGTAATTGCATTATCATGAGCTTTGCCTGCCTCATTAAGCCTTATGCCGACTTCCTTGACTTTGAGTATTAGCTATATAGCCTGAGCTTGTCTCATGTCTAGCCACGCAGAGCCATTTTATATATCCTTTGCAGCTTGATTCCCTATTTTTACCGGGAGGGGACTTTCGCCCAAGTGTTGCTTTCCTACACATGTGTCCTTGCATTGAGCATAGGTATGTTCCACTGCTTGGAACTAGTTTGTTTTCCCATTTGACACTCATCTCCTCCTATTCTGTAACTTTAAAGCAATTTTATTCTTTTTTAAGCTTTTCAAATATTTGAAAATGTCCAAAAAAAAAAAACAAAAAGTCGAACAAGAAAAGATGTTATCTTTGGCAGCTGTTGAGTCGTGCGCCTTTGAACAGAGCACTGTATATCACATTCATTAGTTGGGTTAATAGTTTAACTTTAGTAGTTGTACTCGTTTATCTGAGTTTATCTCCACCGACTGGTTAAACTTCTAGTCCGTATGGAGCCTCTGTCGATGCCTCCTGTGTCATAGAGATGTCCCAGTTTTGTATATCGAGTCTATGCTGCCTACATTCAGTCACCATTCACCTTTATGCTCTTGTTCGAAGGAAGTTGAAACCTGAGATGGCCATTCCTCATTTATCTTGACTTTGTATGTCGGCCATTCCCGGTACAGTTACTGGTTCGTGCACCTTATGATCAAGTCCTTCCACATTATACAGCTTTGCTGAGTACCTCGTGTTGGATCATTAGAGGAAATTTGGGGTCTAAAATGGGCCTTTATAAGAAAACGTGCCAAAATAATTATTTGTGAGTTGGGATTCAAGAACCAATAGAATTTCAATAAAATGAATCAACCATAATGGTTGAATTGAGATATTTGTCATTAAAAAAACTATTTTTTTTTCGTATTTTCGACATATCTCATTGTGTTTTTACTCAAATTTCGATCAGGAGAGCTCATTGGATGCAGAATTTGATTCTGCATCCAACAAGTACCCACACTGCATACTTTTGATGGACCCCGCTACCCCAAAAACAAGAAATACCTGAAAAAATGTGATGATGATTTCATCATCACGTTTTTTCAGGTATTTCTTGTTTTTGGGGTAGCGGGGTCCGTCAAAAGTATGCAGTGTGGGTACTTGTTGGATGCGGAATTTGATTCCACATCCAATGAGCTCTCCTGATCGAAATTTGAGTAAAAACACAGGGAGATATGTCGAAAATACGAGCACAAAAAGTAGTTTTTTTCTTTCTTCCTCCAAAATTAATCAATATTATTTTATTATTTTAACTATTATTTTATTATTTTCCTTCGGAGGCCCATTTTAGACCCCAAACTTCCTCTAATGGATGGGGGATGCCTTAATGCCCTCCTTTCGGTGGATTTCATCCCATCAACTTCAGATCATTTATTCTGGGATAGGAATCTAGAGTCATTTTTGAGTTTCTTGAGACTTGCAATCATCAGTGGCAGGTTCTCTCACCATCGACAGTTTTTTGGGAATACATCAATGTCTCGTGATCGATGGATTCTCTCAAGTGTTTGACCTTAACACATTTATTCACACTTGTTAGTTTGCACTCTAGTACCTTGATTCCCATTTTCATTATCGGTGGGTGATCTCGCATCTGTTAATGGTATACATCAATGACTGGTAATCAGACGATGGACTACTATGTTTGACCTTGACACCTCTATTCACATAGTAGTACATGTACTCATAGCAGTTTGTGTATAAGACCTTCCAGATTGGTGGCATCTCTTATATGCTACCTCCTTGATCGTGCCAGTGTTCATGAGATTTTATCTCTTGTGACTTGATTCCAGTATATGTCATACATTTCCAGCTATTATGGAGATCTTGATCTATTATATATCTTCAGCCTTCATGGAGATCATGATCCTTTGTATATCTTCATCATGGATATTCCGATCTATTTATATTGTATGTGGCGAAGACCACATATGCCATATTGTATCATGCCTATTCATGGCCATTGTACTCTTATGTATCTGGGATTGCTAGATGTACTTGTAGTTATATGCAGGGTTGTATCATTGTATTATGCTGATTGGGTGGCTAGTTCTTCCACTGGGTTCTTCATCACTCCACTTCTAGGTTGGACTTATAATGTATTTCGGCCATCATATGACCCCTCTGACCTCACTCATTAGGGGGAATCTGTTATAGTTGATTTTACCACACACGGTGAATCACACTTTTATGGCCTTCCCTATCCCTTTGCAGACTCCTTAGACCCCATGGACCATTTTTGTTCCTTTGATGTTTCCAATATCATCCCTAAAAACATGCAAAAATTTCCATATGCGACTTTTAATCCCTTTCTCATGTATATACGTGGATTTGACCCCTAAAACCGTGTACATCGGGATGTGTGCAAAAGGCCAAATTCTTTTGGAGTTTTCCTTGATGTGGATCTGACTCACTTGTCTCCTAGCCTTCCATATGCCTTGAGATCGCTCAAATCCAACCTTTCATTACCCCATTGAAGGGCTATATAAGGAACCCTTTGGATACATTGAAGGCATATGAGAAATTGAGAGCAAAGAAACTATAGTCCATTGTTGCTGGAGCTTATACTTGAGTCTGCATCCCTTTGTACCTTGGAGCACTTTTGTGTTCTTCCCAAGCTTTCCTTTTGCTTGTGAGCTTGCTATCGAGAGATGGAGGATTGAAGTGGTGGAGGCCCAAGTGGGGGACTCAGTTTCTCCCATTCGCAGACATGCCGACAGAGGTTGTATCTATTGTAATCTATGTTTTATATTAATAGAAATATATTTTCCTGTCCAATAATGTGTATTTGAATGAATATTTGATCCATGGATGATTTCAAATGCTTATGTGTTATTGATTATATATGCTAGAGTAGAGCTAACACAATTATATATAGTATGCTTATCTTGTTTATTGAATGTTGAGGAAGCACTGTTATCAATTCAAGCTAGAGTTGGAAAGCTCAACAGGGATCTACATCAACCGTTCGGAATAAGGTACGAATCGATATCCTTTAGTGTTAGCATGGTGGTAGCTAGATCATACGTGCGACATACTGTGTGCATGTGTAGATGTGGTACCGCACCCTCTAGTGGGATACCTTCATGTGTAGAGCTATTATTGGAGGGTGTCTCTGATTTGTGGTAAAAATGTTGCAAAACAAAAAAGAAAAAACTATGCTACAAGTGACTCATGGTGGTTATATCAATCATAGAATCTCTGGAGGTAGAGCCTATTTTGAGGCTTCTTCAAGAGGCGACCATCTAAGTCAATGAATAGGTATGCCCCCTTGCCGAGACAAAGTTCGTTGGAAAGGAGGGGTGATGGAATCTGGTCTTTTATGGGAAGAACCGATTCCACACTATGGTTTAAAGGGAATGGGGTGAAACTGGAGGTAGTCTTACAGATCTCTCCATCATCGCTTAAGTGGTTCCAGGATGGATCAAGTGGATCTTCCACGACCGACGAGACGGAAGGGAAACTGGTGCTAGAGATGATGTAAATGGTATTGGTGTTGGTTTTGGTGACCTTGCCCCCAGTCTCTCTTGGAGGAAGAGGGGCAGGCCTCAAGATGGGAGGATTCTTTGATGGACCTGAAGGTAGGTGCAACATCATCTCAATTGGCTGGATAGGAGTCAACACATCTTGGGGATTCAGAGGTAGGGTAGGTGGTTCAAGGTACCATACAGGAACTCCTAGTGTGAAATATTGTAAATTGTAGTTTTCCAAGACAGAATTACTTACGATCCTGAATGGTAGGAAAAGGAAAAGGAAAAGGATCATGTTGAGTGGGAATGAACCCCAATGTTTCCCTAGTAACTGAGGTTGAGGTTGCGAATGAGGTTGTAGCTGTGGCTGGGGTTGCGGCTGCGGATGGAGCTACGACTGCGGATCGAGCTACAAATGCTGATGGAGCTATTACTGTGGCTGAGGATGGAGCTGTGACTGTGATTGGTGCTACGAATAAAAATGAAGCTGCGACTACGTTTGGTGTTGCGGCTGTGGTTGGAGTTTAGGTGCAGCAGTGCTGAATGAGAGCATGTGTTGGAGACATTTACCACCATACACACTCATTTTGGTCAATTTGTCCTAGTTAAACCACTATCCTAAGTTTTATTGACTTAATTGACATCATAGTTGCATTGTATAACATCAGCATGAGCACACCCATGCCTACCTTCAGTCAAGAAGGCTAACTAAGCCTTCTCCTTCATTCAGGGAGGCTAACTGGAGCACTCTGGGGGTGATCTGAGTGTCATAAATGCACTTTATTGCTAAGTGATGGTTACAATCAGCTAAACCGAGTAGTGAAGGTGCCTCCTTTCATTAAATTGATTATATAGTGATTATTTAATGAACTGGAGTCAACAGGGGCGTCTCCAACCACTTCTGATGGTCAGTTACACTTTAGTTAACCTCATCGGGGTTCATTGGAGTCATTGATGCACTACCACTTGTTGGTTGGCTTGCAATGACATGTTTCTAAGCTACTTTCAGTTAGACTCAGTCATTTATTGCACTCCGACTTTATTTAGGACATAGTTGAGTCAATTAGGTTTTTGATCAGTGGTTAACTTGAGTGTTTACTATGGCTTACATTCAGTTAAGCTAGAATCACTCATTCAATTCGAATGACCTCCTTGGGAATTCGAATTGTCTTGCATTCATGCATCTTGCATGATCATTATATTGTATCATCATTCTTTCATTTGATTATACAGTTGCAACACCATTTTTCCAATTTTATGCATATTTGTCTGAATTCTTTGTGAGACTGTGTTTTTCAGTTCCTAAACCACTGTGACAAATTAATATGGTATCAGAGGTCATAGTGGGACGAAGCTCAGATCTTTCAAAAACAATGTTTTTGACATATCTTGCATGAAAAATTGAGCAAATCTCAAAAATTCCAGCACTGCACCAGAAGCCAAGGCTTACCACTTAATACCCCAAGTAAGGAAATTGTTGATCAAGCTTGCTTGATTGAATATTCTAGGTGTGGTGAAAGCCTAAAATGTGCAGGCTGTTTGACCTTATGGTGCCCCTTTTTTTGTGATTTGTAGGTTTTTAATAGGTGAAAGCATTCGCTCCAACAGATTCAAATGGCTTCTTCAGTAGAACTCTTGACTTCATTCAATTTCCACTCATGGAAAGGAGACATGGAGATCTAGCTACATGTCAGAGGACTCTATAGGGTCACTATGGACACTAAAGAAGAGCCTGCTTCTATGACAGACAAAGCTAGATTCTTGAACAAGAAAGATGAAGCTTTCAGATTCTTGAGCCTCTCTGTTTCCCGAGATCTTCTTTTCCATCTCTTGGAATTGAAGACTCCAAGGGAAAACTGGGACAAATTGGAATCTCTATATGGAAAGTAGGATGATTTGAGAGTATACCAGCTTGAGAATGAGTTGATGTCTCTCCGGCCTTCTGATTTCGAGACCTTGAATGAATTTTTTACAAAGTTCAAGCACATTGTCTTATTGTTGAAGCAATGTAAAGTGGAGAAGGAGGATGATCAGCTCATCCTCGCCATACTCTCCAAACTTGGAGCTGATTATTTGGTTTTTGTCTCTACATTCCATGTGGGGAAGCTCACAACACCTAGATGGAAGATTCCTTCACTCAATGCCTTCATTGAGTCCCTAACAGGTGAACATGATAAGCTTGTCCAGATGGGGATCATAAAATCCTCCCGTGATCAAGCCCTCCATGTCTTGAGGCCCAAATATCTGAAGGGTAAAGGAAAGCAGTAGAAAAAACCAAAAACTAAATTCAAAGCTCCTAAGCTAAATTTGAAAACCAGCCACATGAAGAGTCTTCTGGCTCAAAGAAGAACAAAAGAAAAGGGCATCATGGAAAGGAAAAAGTCAAGTGTTCATATTGTGGGAAGGGCTTCCACCCTGAACATACCTACATGAAAAAGAAACTTGATGAAGCTACCTATCTCCTTGAGAGAAATCACATCAATATTCTGAAAATATTTCAAAGGAGAGATCAGCAAGATCGGGAACCACAACATGAAAGAGGTCATGCCCTCATGGAAAGCACTTTGAAGTCCAATGCACTCTTGATAGATTCTGGAGCTTTGAACCACATGATGGATGAAAGAGACTCCTCCTCATATTTGGATATCGACAAATCAATTCCCATCCACTTGGGAGATGACTCCACCATCATTTCCGAAGGAAAAGGTACTGTTGATCTTGAGAATGGCTATTTTTCAAATGTTTTGTGTGTACCATCTTTGGCATCAAAAATCCTTAATGTTTATCAAATGACACATATGGGAGTGCCCAAGAGAGTATCCTTCATCCCAAATGATGTAGAGATCACGGAACTTGCATCCGGGAAACTTTTTGCAAAAGGCCTTGCAAACCATCATGCAAAATCCTATGAGTTTTCCCATTTTGTGGCAGATGCAAAGCCCACCGCACTGCTGACTCATGGAAATGAAGTTAGTATACTGTGGCATGAGAGGTTTGGCCACCTCAACTTCAAATACTTGCAAAAATTACAGAAAAATTATATGGTTGAAGGCCTCCTGGTCATCAAGGAAACCACTGGAATTTGCAAAGGCTGTGTTGTTGGAAAGCACCCTGAGCATAAGTTCGACCGAGGGAAGGTAAGCCGAGCATCATGCATATTGGGACTAATAAATTTTGATGTTAGAAGTCCCATGCCTATCACATCCATGAATATATCAAGGTATATTATGACCTTCATTGGTAATTTTTCGAGGTACACATGGGTCTTCTTTATCAAAAAGAAGTCTGAAGCCTGTGAAAAATTCACTGAACTGAAGGCCTTGATTGAAAATGCATCTGACCAAAAGAGAAAGATATTGAGATCTGATAATGGTGGGGAGTATATCAGTAATTATTTGCTGCACATATTTTCCCAAAGTGGTATTCAGGCCCAGCATTAAGTTCCCTACACTCCCCAGCAGAATGGTGTAGCGAAAAGGAAGAATCGGTCTCTCAAGGAGATGACCACCTATATGTTGGAGTCAAAGAAGTTGGCTGAAAATTTGTGGGCTGAAGCCATGCATGCTGCAGCATATATTCAAAACAAAGTACCACACTCATCTATGAAAGGGAAGACCCCTTTCAAAGCATACTTCAGACACAAGATGGATGTGTCGAATCTACAAGTGTTTGGGTCCACTACATGGGCCCGAATTCCACATGATAAAAGGAGGTATTTGCAACCACAAAGAATAGAATGTCTATTTATTGGGTATCCTTATGAATCAAAATTTTTCAAGCTGTTGGATATCAAAACAAAACATATCATCATCGAAATGAGTGTCAAGTTTGATGAGCCTCTTCAAGAGGTGGAACTAGTGAACGAGAAAACTGTTGAATTTCCTTCCTATTCTACTGAATATTTGGATGATAAAATTTGGGGTGATGTGTTATAATAATCAACCCATATTTACCTACATTAGACATTAATTAATCCATTTTTGTCTTATTTTCCTAGTTTCCAATATTCCACTCTATGCAAGTTGTCTTCCACATGCCATAGAAGTCAAACTTGCTAAAACTGAGTCATGGAGTGCTTAGGAAACCTCCTGGAATCCATATTTAGCATATCTTCTTTATTCTAGATCCTCCCTAGCACATATCTTCTTTTTTTTCTAAGTTGTCTGCTTTATTGAGATTTATGGCAAAAGGGAAAGTAAGACTAGGTGTAGTTGACTTGTTTTTTTTCCTCATAATCCTCCATTATTTTATCCTAATAAAAGCATGTATGAGTTGTCTTTCCATCACTTATTAGCTTTCCTACTTGACTTTTCCAATTCGTGAGCCTCTAGGTAGATTTGGAAACTGCTTTATGCACCTATGGGGGATTTGACTAGATTTAGTAAGCCTAATTTTTTACTATTTCGAATGGCATCCTTATGAATTTGAATCTCTCATGTAATTATATATTTTATCAGCCTATGAATTCATAAGGTTGGATATTGTACACTTATTCAATACAGATTAGTGTTATGCTCCAATTTCAGTCTCCTTTGTGTGTAAATTTGCATGTTTGATTAGCAATTTTGTGAGTGCAATTGTTCTATCACTTGGGTTCAATTTCCACATGGTATCAGAGACTTTGTAGATTGATTTATCTCCTTCCATATTTCTATTGCAAGTTTGACATCTTGACTAGAAGCTATTCTGCTGATTGAAGGGACAGTTTTTGAGCTATGGATCAATCTCAGAAGATCATCTTGACTCCATTTAATTTCTTTGAATGGAAAATAGAGATGGAGATAATGTTGAGAGCGAAAGGTATCTATAGGGTGACTATGGAAACTGAGGCAGATCCCAATGCAGCTTCAGAGAAAATTAAATGGCACAACAGGAGGGATGAGGCCTATGGTCTTTTGTGTCTAAGCATATCCAGAGACCTCCTCTTCCATCTTGATGGATTGACATCACCTAATGAAGTGTGGGAGAATATGTAGAGCTTTTTGGTAAGACAGATGAGATGAGAGGACATCAAATCGAAAATGAATTGATCTCTTTGAGTCCCAGCAGCTTTGAATCCCTGCAACTCTACTTTTCCAAGTTTAAAGCCCTTGTTTTGCAGCTAAAACAGTGTGGAATTGAAAAGAAGGAGGAGAAACTAGTTTTGGCCATACTCTCAAAGCTTGGCACTGACTATCCAGTGTTTTTTTCGACCTTTCATGCCACCAAGTTGACAGCTCGATCCTGGAAGATGCCTAAGCTTGTAGAGTTCATGGAATCCCTCACACAAGAACAAGATAAATTGGTGATGATGGGCACCATCAAACCTTCCAAAGCCCAAGATTTGGTTGCTGGAGATTTGAGGGTGGATTCAAAAGGATAGAAGAAAGCTAAGAAGCCACCTGAGCAAAAGAGAGACAAGAACAAGTCTCAAGAAGAGCCCCAAGGCTCTAAGAAGATCTTCCAGAAGAAGAAGAACAAAGGAGAAATGAGCAAGTACGCATATTGTAGTAAGGGATATCATCCTGAAAGCTTCTACATGAAGAAGCAAATTGACATGTTGACCCAACTCCTGGAGAAGAATAACATCTCCCTTCCTGATTGCTCATAGAAAAGGGAAGGAGGATCAAATTCAGAGGACAAAGAGAGAGTACATGCATTGGTTGTTGGCACATCAAGCTCAGCTAGCTTCATCATAGACTCTGGAGCTTCAAGACATATGGTTTCGACCAAGGAGGCATTCTCCTCTCTTGACATGTCGAAAGGTCCACCAATAGTGCTGGGAGATGACTCTCTCACTGATAGTTTGGGGAAAGGAAGGATTGATCTTGACCATCGTAAGTTCAATAATGTATTGTATGTACTAGGTCTTGCCTCTAACCTCTTCTCAGTGTATCATATGACTCATACAAGGTATCCAAATAAGGTCATGTTCTCCCCTGATGATGTTGAGATCACAGAGATATCGAATGGTAAAGTCATTGCAAAAGGAGTTGAAGATCACACTTCAAAGGTATACATGTTTTCACATTTTCTACCCTACTCAAACCCCTCTGATCTTATAATTCATGCTAATGAGGCAAGCAATATTTGGCATGAAATATTTGGCCATCTTAACTATAAGTATATTTCTAATCTAAGTGAAAAATAAATGGTCATAGGGTTACCAAAGGTTAAGTTTTCCAAGGGAGTCTGTCAAGGTTGTATCCTAGGAAAACACCGAGAGCATAAATTTGAGAAAGCAAGTCATGAGAGAACCTCTGCACCTCTTGAGTTGATCCACAGTGATGTTGCTGGTCCATTTCCTCATATGTCAATGATTCAAGCCAAATATGCATTGACCTTAATAGATGACTTTTCTAGGTATTGTTGGGTTTACTTCCTGAAGCATAAGTCTGAAGTTTTTGGCCTCTTCAAAGTCTTCAAGGCTTTGGTTGAAAACCAGTCTGGGAGGAGACTCAAGATCCTCATATCTGACAATGGTGGTGAGTATGTCAAGTCTGAGTTCATTCAATATTGTGAAGATGTAGGTATTTATATTCAACATTCAATCCCTTACACACCACAACAAAACGGTGTTGCTGAGAGAAAGAACAGATCATTGAAGGAGATGGAAACCTATATGATGGAGGCTAAGACTTTGCCACCAAAGTTTTGGGCCGAGGCTATAAACTATGAATCCTATATACAGAATAGGGTGCCTCATAAACAGCTTGATGGTATGACTCCTTTCAAATCATGGAGTGGGCACAAGCCATATGTGACCCATTTTAGGATTTTTGCCTCAAGGGCTTGGGCTAGAATTCCAACTGAAAAGAGAAAGGCTTTGCAGCCCCAAAGACAAGAATGCCTATTTGTTGGGTATTCTAAAGATTCAAAAGGGTACAAGCTGATAAAATTGAGCACAAACAAATCCTTCATTGAAAGGAGTGTTCAGTTCCAAGAAGAGCCTTTAGCAGCAGTTGAAGTTGGAGAATCTTCTTCACCACCGGAACCATTGAATGTAAGTGAAGAGACAAATGAGTTTGTTGATTCTGATATGTCTGATAATGGTGATTTAATTGTAGATATTGACATTCCTACAAGACCAAAATGGGTAGCAAATACCATTCATGCAGCTAGGGAATTAGCTAAAAATCCTAGTGATCCTAGGAAGACTAGATCTCAGTTTGAGAGTGCCCAGTCTATGAAAGACCCTTTGTTTGCAGAGAAGTGCTATATGATGGTTTAATTAGACCCATATACATATGTATATGCATCACATGATTCAATATGGAAAACAACCATGAAAGAAGAATTCAGATCACTCCAGAAGAACAACACTTGGGAACTGGTTGATCTTCCCCCAGGGAGGAAGCTAGTTCAATGTAAGTGGGTTTTCAAAACTAAGTTTTCTGACTATGGTTCACATTTGAAATATAAGGAAATATTGGTAGCCAAGGGCTACTCATAGGTACAAGGTATTGACTACAATGAGACCTTTGCATCAGTGGCAAAGATGGACTCCATTAGGCTAGCCTTAGCCATTGCAGCTTCGAAGCAGTGGGAGGTACATCACATGGATGTGAAGTGTGATTTTCTAAATGGAGATATTATTGAAGATATTTACATGTAGAAGCCTCAATGGTTTGTGTCTAATCCATATTTTGTGTCCAGGTTAAAGAAATCATTGTATGGGCTCAAGCAAGCCCCCAAGGCTTGGTATGCCAAGATTGATGGCTTTATGCCGTCATTGAGTTTTGTTCGATGCAAGTCTGATACTAATGTTTATTTGAAGCTGATTCATGGTTATTTGATGATTATTTTCTTGTATGTGGACAACCTTCTGATTACAGGAAGTTCAAAGAAAGAAATTGCCTCCTTGAAGGATGCAATGAACCATGCATTTTCTATGACTGGTTTGGGGTTGTTGAGCCAATTCTTGGATCTTGAAATTGCTCAATCAAAACATGGAATATAATTACATCAGTCCAATTATGCTTTATATTTTTTGAACAAGTTCAACATGAAATATTGGAAGCCAAGCAAGACTCCCTTCCTTTCAGGAGTTAAGCTTGAAGAAGCAGGTTCTTCTCCTATGGTAAATAATACACTATATAGGCAATTGATTGGGTGTTTCCTGTACCTTACACACAATCGACCTGATATTTCTTATGCAATAAGTGTGGCTTCAAGATACATGGATCAGCCTCATGAGATCCATTAGAGAGCAGCCAAAAGGATCCTTAACTTTGTTCAGCGAACAAGAACTCATGGGATATTCTACAAAACTAAATCTGATCTTGGTTTGATTGGGTTTACTGACAGTGATTGGGCAGGTGACATCATAGATAAAAAGTCAAAATTAGGATATATGTTCATGCTTGTTGAAGGACCAATCATCTGGTCAAGCAAGAAACAGAGTTCCATATCACTCTCATCTACAGAAGCAGAGTACAAAGGAGTTGTAAATGCAACAACTCAATGTTTATGGTTGCAGGGGATACTTGGTGAGTGTGGCTTCAAATCAGAGTTTTCAACTATTATCTATTGTGATAATCAGAGTACCATTCAAATATGCAATTATCCAGTTCAGAGATAGAGAACTAAACACATTGAGATCCATATGCACTACATCAAACAGCTTGTGCATGATGGCACCATTCACCTACTCTTCTGTGCATCTTCAGAACAAGTAGTAGACATATTCACCAAAGTTTTTTTGTGAGAAGACATTCAGCAATCTCAAATCACTATTGGGGATTTTTTATCATGTTTTGAAGCATGATTTATGAGAATATTTTCAAATTTTGTTTTACTGTCCATGTTTAAGGGAGGATTTTCCCACTGGGTTTTTTCATCTTTCCTTGGTTAAATGGACATGCAGTATGTAAAGGGTGACTAAGCCTTGTTTCTAGGCCCTATATTTTTCTGATATTTACTCATAAATTCATTCTTAAAGGGGGATTTTAGAATAATCAACCCATAGTTACCTACCTTAGACATTAATTAATCCATTTTTGTCTTATTTGCCTAGTTTCCAATATTCCACTCTATGTAAGTTGTCTTCCCCATGCCATAGAAGTCAAACTTGCTAAAAATGAGTCATGGAGCACTTGGGAAACCTCCTGGAATCCATATTTAGCATATCTACTTTATTCCAGATCCTCCCTAGCGCATATCTGCTTTTTCTACTAAGTTGCCTACTTTATTGAGATTTATGGCAAAAGGAAAAGTAAGACTAGGTGTAGTTGACTTGTTTTTTGCCCTCATCATACTCCATTATTTTCTCCTAATAAAAGCATGTATGAGTTTTCTTTACATCACTTATTAGCTTGCCTACTTGAATTTTCCAATTCATGAGCCTCTAGGTAGATTTGGAAACTGCTTTATGCACCTATGGGGGATTTGACTAGATTTAGTAAGCCTACTTTTTGACTATTTCGAATGGAATCCTTATGCATTTGAATATCTCATGTAATTATATATTTCAGCAGCCTATGACTTCATAATTTTGGCTATTTTCCACTTATTCAATATAGATTAGTGTTATGCTCCAAGTTCAGTCTCCTTTGTGTGTAAATTTGCATGTTTGATTAGCAATTTTGTGAGTGCAATTGTTCTATCACTTGGGTTCAATTTTCACATGATGACCCTAAATTGGATCCTATTATTTATGATATCAGTGCACAGCAAACATTAGATGCTGAATCAGAACCTGAAGTACAAAATCATCTCCCAACATGGGCCCGACAGACACTCTCCTCCGCAGGAGATAACATTGTAAATCCGGATGATCCAAGGAGAACCCGGTTTGATTTCCAAAGAGAAAGTATTGCACTCTCTTGTATTGATTATTTGCTGTCCAAATATTTTATTTTATGATAATTTCAGATCCAAATTCCTACTACCATGCTCGGAAGGATCCGAGATGGCAAGTTTCCATGGATGAAGAGATGAATTCTCTTCAGAAAAACACTACTTGAGAGCTAGTTTCTCTTACTCCGGGAAGGAAATTGGTTCAATGCAAGTGGGTGTTTCAGAATAAGGTTGCTGCAGATGGAAGCACCTATAAATATAAGGCAATAATGGTGGCAAAAATGTTTCTACCAGGTCCAAGGTGTGGACTATCATGAGACTTTTGCACCGGTTGCAAAAATGGACTCCATCCGCCTTGTTTTGGCAATTTCAGCATCTAGGCACTAGGAAGTGCATCATATGGATGTTAAGTCAGCATTATTGCATGGATATATTCATGAGTAGATATACATGAAGCAGCCTAATGGATAAATCTCTGATCCATCTTTGGTTTGCAAGCTAAAGAAGTCACTATACGGGTTAAAACAGGCCCCAAGAGAGTGGTATTCCAAGATGGATGCCTTCCTTCTCTCGTAAAACTTACAAAGGTATAGATCAGATCCAAATGTGTATATACGGCAGTCTGATGGTCATTTGATTATTTTTGTTTCATATTTTGATGACTTACTGATCACAGGTAGCACAGTTGCTTGTATTTCAGTCATCAAAACTACTCTCCACAATGCATTTGAAATGAGCGATTTGGGGCTCTTAAAACAATTTTTGGGGCTCGAAATTGAGCAAAATTATGATGGGATAATGGTCACTTAGTCCAAATACATATCAAAACTGTTAGTCAATTTTAACATGGCTGAATGCAGAGCTTCTCCATTCCCTTTCCTTTCAGGGATCAACCTTGAAGAAGGAAAAAACACACCTCCCATGGACTGCACTATTTATCGACAGCTGATTAGTAGCTTATTGTACTTGACTCATTCTTGGCCTGATATATGTTATGCCATGAATGATGTATCAAGATACATGAATCAGACCCATGATATTCATTGGAAGGCAACCAAGATAATCCTCCAGTACATTCAGGGAACCAAGACCTACGGCATTCACTATGCCGCAGAATCTGAGCTAGAGCTGGTTGGATATACAGATTCCGATTGGGTGGGTGATTCTATTGATCAAAATTCAATGTCCAGATATGTATTCATGTTTGATGGTGGCCCATTTTCTGGTCTAGCAAAAATCAAGCCTTCATAGCATTGTCTTCAACAGAGGTTGAGTATCGAGGAGCAGTGAATGCTTGCATCCAAGTTGTTCCTTGCAAGGTATTCTTTCAGATTTTGATCTGGGTAGTACTCTATCCACTATCTTCTTTTGTGACAATCAAAGTGCTATTAAGATATCCACAGATCTAGTTACCAGGAAGAGGACCAAGCATGTAGAGATACACATGCACTATATCAGGGAGCTAGTGCATGACAGGACCATCATTCTGCAATACCGCCCGACTGATGAGTAGATTGCAGACATCTTCACCAAGAGATTTTCAAAAAATAAGTTCACTTACCTCCGCTCACTATTGGGGGTGAGTTCATCAGGGTGATCCAACTACTTTCAGTGTTCAGCTTGAGGGGTTTTTTTTCCCACTGGCTTTTCCCTCTTTTCCTCACTTAGTTTGGTTTTGAGCATTGTTTGCATTTCAATATTGTACAGGGTGACCTATGGCCTTTGTTGCCGGGACCCTAGAATTTTTATGCACTTTATGTTTTCTACTTCTCCTGAGTATAGCTTAAGGGGGGGTGTTGGAGACATTTACCACCATACACACTCATTTTGGTCAATTTGGCCCAGTTAAACCACTATCCTAAGTTTTATTGACTTAATTAACATCAAAGGAGTATTGTATGACATTAGCATGAGCACACCCACGCCTACCTTTAGTCAAGGAGGATAACTAAGCCTTCTCCTTCATTCGGGGAGGCTAACTGGAGCACTCTAGGGGTGATCTGAGTGTCATAAATGCACTTTATTTCTAACTGATGGTTACAATCAGTTAAACATAGCAGTGAAGGTGCCTCCTTTCAATAAATTGATTATTTAATGATTATTTAATGAACTGGAGTCAACAGGGGCACCTCCAACCACTTCTGATGTTCAGTTACACTTCAGTTAACCTCTGTTATCTCCCCAAATAAAATAAATTTATTTTTGATAGTATGAAGAATTTAAATGATGCAATGAAGGATATGAAGATCACTAATAGTTTTGAAGACCTCTATTTTTTATGCAAATTTCACAAATTTGTGGTTTCGGTGGCTTGGGCGAGGATCAGAACATCTCATTAGCCATCGAAAGATGGAAGATAAATAGCAGGTGGAAGACCCCTTCGACAGATAGGCGTATTGTTGTAACTTTTTTACACCATCGCAGCATTTCTTAACAGCAATCGAAGGTTTTAAAGGCTACAATATCGGCGAGATAGAGCTAAATATTTCCGCAGTGTCGGCATTGGAACTTGTGATAGGTATAACTCCTGATTCAATTCATTTCATAGAAAAAACATTTATTTATACATTACAATGACTCTTGGGATTACACATCCGAGAGTCTTTTCATCTTCCTATTATTTACACTAACGTATAATCCTGACGGATTATATTCCAACAATCCCCCCCTTAATCTGAAGGGGTTTTAGTAAGTCCGAGCATGTTTCTGAATCTTTCAAACTTTTCTCGTCCAAGCGCTTTGTTGAAGATGTCTGCAATTTGATCATTTGTGGAACAATGTCGAAGATGGACTGTCTTGGCCTCTACATGATGTCAAATCAAATGATACTTTGTGTTGATGTGTTTGGTTCGATCATGGAATCTGGGATTCTTAGCCAGCTTGATTGCAGAAGTATTGTTGATCAATAATGGAGTGGATTTCTCTTGTTTTTCTTGCAAATATTCAAGTATCTTCCTGAGCCATACTATTTCTTTCGTTGCTTCAGCTGTAGCCACATATTCTGCTTCTGTTGTTGAATCTGTCGGAACTGACTGTTTGCGTGATCTCCATGAGACAGCTGCTGATCCAAGACTCATAGTGTATCCAGAAGTTGATACTCCTGTCTCATTATCGCCATCAAAATCTAAGTCTGAGTACCCAATAAGTTTGAAGTCATCCACTTTAGAGTACTTGAGTCCAACGTCTTGAGTCCCCTTCAAGTATCTTAGAACTCTTTTTGCAGCTGACCAGTGTCCTTCACAAGGTTTATGCATGAACCTTGAAAGTATGCCAACAACATAAAAAATATATGGTCTAGTTGTTGTAAGGTAGATAAGACTTCCTACAAGTTGTTGATACTTGGTCGCATCCTCAAATTCTTTTCCTTCGCTTGATGTGAGCTTCATTTTATGTTCCATTGGAGTAGATATAGGGTTGCATTCTGTCATGAAAAATTTGTTTAGTAGTTCTCCAACATATTTTTTCTGAGATAGGAATATGTACTTAAGATGTTGAGTGACTTCAATTCCTAAGTAATAGTGGAGATGTCCCATATCTTTCATTTCAAATATCTTTTTCAAATCTTTCTTTATGGATGCTATATAGCTCTCATTGTTCCCTGACATCAAAAGATCATCTATGTACACCACAAGATACACAACATATCTTACAACTTTCTTTATAAACAGTGTTGCATCATCAAGATCAAAATGTTCGAAATTTAACTTCAAAAGATGCTCGATTAGCTTTTCATACCATGCACGAGGTGCTTGTTTTAGGCCATACAAGGATTTGACAGGCTTGCATACCTTTTGTTCTTTTCATTTCACAACAAAGCCTTCTGGCTGAGACATGAAGACATTCTCTTTCAAGTCTCCATTCAAGAAAGCAGTCTTCACAT
>LPNX010001198.1:128890-230159 GCA_001517045.1 Pseudotsuga menziesii | reverse complement strand
CCTAAACGGAGGAGCTAGGAGTAGGTGACAGTACCTGGCTCTGTGCTTGCCCCCAAGGTCACACCTCTCCCACTTTCCTAAGTGAGGAGACAACTTTCGAAAGATTTCTGCTGCTGGTGTGCAATCGGCGGACAACAGGCGGAATGTAGAAGGCAGGAGAATGAAAGTTGATCAAGGCCGAGTATTGGGTTTCCGCGATCCGAGTTCCGCAGCGGAAAGGCGAAAAGTGAACATGTTCAGATATCGTTTCGTTGGTTTTCGATTTCTGAGTTCCGTAGCGGAAAGGCGGAAGGTGGAAAGTGAACAAGTTCAGATATCATTTCGTTGGGTTCCGATTTCTGAGTTCTGCAGCGGAAAGGCGGAAGCTGGAACACGGAAAATGAACAAGTTCAGTTATCGTTTCGGTGGTTCTCTGATTTCCGACTTCCGAGGCTGGAAGGTAGAAAGGCCGTTGAAAGTTCATTCGCACATTTGAGTTTCCGATTTTCGAGTTCTGAAGTGCAGAAGGCGGAAAGCAGAAGTGTGAAAGGTGGAAAGGCCGTTGAAAGTTCCTTCGCATATACTAATGTATGGACACCCTCTTGGCTTCACAAGTCATCCAATCAAGGGAAATAATATAAAAAATCCAATTTATGAGAAGGAAATGTTGGCAATACTACATGCCCTAAAGCAATGGTGCCCTTACCTTATAGGGAGACATTTCAAGGTTAAAACTGATCATGATAGCCTTAAATACTTCTTGGAACATAGGCTATCTTCATAAGAGCAATAAAAATGGGTGACAAAGATGTTGGAATATGACTTTGAAATCATCTACAAAAAGGGGAAGCAAAATGTTGTCACAAATGCACTCTCTAGGAAAGATGAGGATGTTGAAGCATTGCTCTATGCTATTTCGATCATCCAACCAGATTGGATAACCAAAGCAAAGGATGAATGGAAAAATGACGAAGCAATATGGACATTCATTCAAAGCTGCAGGATCCCAGTGCCTCTAACACATTTACGTGTAAAGATGACTTGCTATGGTACAAAGATCGCTTATATTGCTTATATCTTGGCAAGAGTTCCCATCTCAAGCAAAAGGTACTTTTGTAATTCCACTCCTCACCGATAAGAGGGAAATCAGGTTTCTTAAAAACCTACCACAGGGTAAAGAAATATTTTTTTGGGATGGTCTTAAAACTGATGTTCAAAAATTTGTGACAGAATGTTTGGTTTGCGAACAGAATAAAGTGGAAACAATTAAGACCCCAGGTCTCCTACAACCCCTTTCCATTCCAAGCCAAAGGTGGACAGAGGTCTCGATGGATTTTATTACAGGTTTACCAAAATTTGAAGGAAAGAGTGTCATCATGATGGTTGTTGATAGACTAACTAAATATGCACATTTTTGTGCACTATCTCACCCCTTCAAAGTAAGCACGGTCGCCAATGCTTTTATGAAGACAGTCCAAAAACTACATGGTACTCCAAATATTATAGTAAGTGATAGGGATCCCATTTTCATTGGCAATTTTTGGACCGAATTATTTTCTTGTTTGGGTACTCAACTGGCTCATAGCTCATCTTATCATCCTCAATTTGATGGACAAACAGAGATCGTAAACAAATGTTTAGAGGGGTATCTTCGATGTTTTGCAGCTAATAAACAAACACAATGGGTCAAGTGGTTACCCTTGGAAGAATGGTGGTATAACACTTCCTTCCATACATCATAAAAAATGCTGCCATTTATGGCACTTTATGGCTATCATCCACCATCCGTCACATCTTCACTAAGAGACTCTATGGTTCAAAAAGTGGAAGACCACATGAAGCATCAACAACAAGTTCTTCAACTCTTAAAGGACAACCTGACTCTAGCACAAAATCGAATGAAACAACAAGCATATCAACACCGCAGTGGACGAAGCTTTAATTTTGGGGATTGGGTGTTTTTAAGACTACAACTATATAAACAGATGTCCTTGAAGAGCACCAAGAAGGATAATAAATTATCACCTAAATACTATGGTCCCTACAAGGTGCTACAAATGATTGGTAGTATATCTACAATTTGGAACTACCTGCATCTTCACGAGTCCATTTTGTTTTCCATGTTTCCTGCTTAAAGAAGGTAATCGGTGACAAGCTACTAGTTCAAACGATATTACGAGAATTGATGAGGAAGGAAAAAACATCTTGGAGCCTGAAGAATTCATTGAAATAAGAACTAGACAACTTCGAAATCGATCAATTCCAAAGTATCTCATTAAATAGAAGAACTTAACCGTGGAAGATTCCACATGGGAAGATGAGTCCTTTATACAACAACATCTAGAACTACTTCAGCGTTGAGGACAACACTTCGTGAAGGGGAGGGGCATTTTAAGCCCTTAATGATGGCACATTACTTCATATAGTGTGGCACATTACCCCCTATGTTGTGGTGTATTACATATTATTTATGTCGGCTTGTGTTTATTAGTTGTTATTGTACACCTTGGTCTCCTATATATAAAAATGAGATATTCTCATTTTAGTCATCATTGTATCTTGTCTTGTGTACTCAGTACATTGTGTAAGGAGGTTCCTCCCTCGAAGAGGATTGCTATTTATATCTGTTCTTCATTGTTAAGGCGTGGATTACTCTCTTCTTGTCTATTTATGCTCTTTTAATGCTATTTCTGGGACTTGGTTGCATAACATTTCCGAAGTGACTGGGCCATAGGTTACAAGAACAAGGTCTTGAGGTTCAGTGGTTAAGCACGTAGGTACTTAGGGGACAAGTTTTGGTTCTCAGGTCACAGGTTTACCTGTTGCAACTACCGGATCACAGAGTTCACCAGTGGCTGGTTCACTAGCTCCTGGTCCACAGGTTTTTGGGCTCTTCTTCTGGCAGTTCTTCAGATGAGTATAAACCAGTTTGGGAGCCACCTTCAGGGAAGAGGAAGCCTAAATGGCTTCGTGACACCTTGAAGGAAGCAGAGTCTTTTGGATCACCCAAGGAACCAGTGAAGACTGTAGTGATGCCCAACAGGTTGGGTATAGCATTGGTTGCTAGTCTTCGTGATTCAGAGCTATCTACATTTGAGGACGCCTCTCTACATCATGTTTGGAGAGATGCCGTGATGGGAAAGTACCGTTCCATCATTAAGAACGATGTATGGGATTGTACCGAGACCAAAGGGGAAGTAAGTGGTAATTTCGAAATGGCTGTACAAGGTGAAGCATGCTACAAATGGTAGCATGGAGAAGTGCAAGGCTCTCTTTGTGGCACAGGGGGTTTTCACAGGTAGAGGGAGTTGATTATGATGAGACCTTTGCGCCGGTTGCTCGATATTCTTTGATTAGAGTAGTGATTTCCATAGTAGCAGTGATGGGTTGGAAGATCCACCAGATGGATGTGAAGATTGCATTTCTCAATGGAAATCTACAAGAGGAGGTGTATTTTGAGCAGCCTCAGGGAGGGATTCCCATCTATGTAGGTTGGAAAAGGCCTTGTATGGTCTGAAGCAAGCTCTTCAAGCTTGGTATTTTAGGATTGATTCATACTTGTTGTCGATGGGATTTCAGAAGAGTGAGGCTGATCCCAACCTTTACTATATTGTGGTTGGTGGTGATCCACTCATTCTTCTGTTGTACGTTGATGACTTGTTTATCACAGGGGAGGAGTGCCTCATTGCAGCTTACAAGAGGGATCTTGCTTCAAAGTATAGGATGACAGATATTGGGCTGATGCATTACCATTTGGGGATGGAGGTTTGACAAGAGCTTGGTCATATTTCCTGGGACAAGGAAAGTATGCAGTTGAAGTACTGAGGAGATTTCGGATGGAGGATTGCAGGCCGATGGACACACTGATGATCACCAACTGGAGGAAGCTTCATGCTTCTGAGGGAAAGTTGGTGGATCCTACTTTATATCATCAGCTCATTGGTTCATTGATGTATTTGGTCAACACCAAGCCAGACTTGTGTTTTGCGATGAACGCTCTCAGTCATTTCATGGTGGAGCTTAGGAGAGTGCACTGGGTAGCCGCGAAACATATGTTGAGATACCTTGCAGGGACAATGGATTATGGTCTAGACTACAAGAGATCGGGTGGAGTTAGTTTGGTTGGCTACACGGATTCAGATTGGGCAGGTAGTGTGACGGATCGGAAGAGCACCTCCGGTTGTTGTTTTAGTTTGGGCTGGACAATTGTGTTGTGGTTCAGTCGGAAGCAAAAGTCTGTTGCTTTGAGTTTTGTTGAGGTTGAGTACATGGCAACCAATTAGGTTAGTTGCGAGGCACTGTGGCTTCGTAAGTTGTTGGTAGATTTGTTTGATTAGGAGCTTAGGCCCCCGGTGATACATTGCAATAATCAGAGTTGCATACAACTCTCTGAGAATCCAGTTTTCCATGACAGGTAAAAGCACATAGAGATCAGATACTATTTCTTTTGAGTTATGTTTAGAGAATAGTTGTTGAGTTACAGTACATTTCCAGTGATGAGCAGGTAGCAGACATTTTGACGAAATCCTTGGGGCAGGGTAAGTTTGTCTTCTTTAGGGACAAGTTGGGAGTGGTGAAGAACAACTTACTTGGTAAGAGGGAGTGTTAAATTTTGTACCTTGGAAGTTGTTCCCCTTAGTGATTTTGCCTAAGTCACTAGGAAAAGGGGTAAAGTTCACATGACTTTTGTATTAATGACTTGAGATGAGCATTAAATCCACTTTAGAAATTAAAGTGCACTTTAAGTAAAAATTAAAAAGTTGGTTGAGTGGAAATTAATTTATGGAGAGAAAAGGAGATTTATCTCATCCATTCATCTAATTCAATCCGGGTCCTTGGATTAGATGGCCTTTCATTTACCAAAAGCAATTTTTATTTAAAGACAAATTCCATGTGAAGAGGCATTTGACTTGGAGCATTTTGAGAGAGAAGCGATTTCCTGAGTGAAGGAGAAAGACGCAGTAGAGGAAGAGACTTGGCACCAATGTTTTAAAACTCGGACTTAGACTCGGACTCGAAATCGACTTAGGGTCAACTCGGACTCGGACTCGGTAATGACTCGGCTGGATTGATTTTAATGACTCGGTTTACTAAAAAACATATAAAATATTTAAATTTTAAAGAAAAAATATATTTTAAAGATTATGATCCATCATTCCAAAGCATTAGAGACAAAACATCCAAAGTATGATCATATATATACCATATAAGGATGACCATTTCAAAATTGCATGAAGGGTACTGCGCCATTGTGCAAGGTTGCAAGCAACAAATAGTAAATACATAATACATATATGAAAGTCTGAACAAAATGAAAATACATAATCAAAGATGCCTAAATGGCATATAATATATAAGATGTAGAGTGAGTCGTGAGTCCGTGACATAGTCCAAAAAACAAAATGCTATGATGCCAGTAATTACTAATAAGTATGCCACTGCATCATTGATCAACATGATCAATAATCAAACTCAACACCACTGCGAGAACTTCAAAGTTTAGCCACAATCACGGGTCTTCAGTCACAGGCTCACAGCCACAGCCATAGCCACGGTCATGACTGATAGCCATAGCCACGGTCCTCAACAACGACCCACAACCACAGTCACGGTCTTCAGTTTGGACTTGGAATTTGGACAGTCGAGACTCAACATCAATTATCAGTCGGCTGCCGGCATCAATTATCAGAGACGGTGACACGGTCCACAAATGAAGCTGCGGGCATGTAAGTTAGGGAGTTAAAGTGTTAGGGTAGTGTTGTCCGTCGATTGCACACCAGCAGCAGAAATCTTCCGAAAGCTGTCTTCTCACTTGAGAAAGTGGGAGAGGTGTGACCTTGGGGGCAAGCACAGAGCTAGGTACTGTCACCTACTCCTAGCTCCTTCGTTTAGGTTAACTCCTAACAAAGCCAAGGGGGGTAGTCCCTGACAAAGAGTTTTCTATGGCTCAATGTTGAAGTTAATTTTTAGATGTTTCGGATGCGGATGGATGTTGTTTAGGAGTTAATGTGATTTAAGATGATTAATGTGATGAATTGAAAACAAGACAAAGCAATCCACGTTGCTATCACCGGAATTGAAAGATAGACAAATATTTGAGAACTTCACGAAATAGATAAAACATTCACAGATATGATTTATAATCAAACATTCGATGGACAAATGGCCCAGATTATCAACAATGCGTAAAAGATAGGACCAGTGCCTATGGAGTCAACTTATCAGAGATGCTTCGAATGTAAATATGACGTGAATCTCAAAAGATGCCAGTGAATGTGAGGTTTTGCAATTGCTCTTGGTAAGTTTTAAGAGTTTTTACTTGTAATCTTCACTTATGGTAGCTGGATGTCTTAACTGGTAATACCTTAAGTGGCTCTGTTCGAAGACATGATGGACCTGTCTGGGGTCAAAGGTAAGTGTTCAATAACTTAACTACCAGTGCCCAGATTGGGTAGCCCGGCGCCCACATTTGGAATTTGCCCACATGCCTCGGTATTTATCGAACAACGCCGATGCGTTGGTTATGGGGAAGAGTTTTAGTTAAGTTCCTCTTGTGGGGTTTAGAGATCCAATGCCGTTTCTGGGTATTCCGATCTAGAATCGGTCAAAACATACTCCGGCAAGGAGGAAAGGGGGTTAATTAATTAAAAGGGGTGTGAGTTGCGAATTTTATTAAGTTAATTAATTAAAACTCTCCGACAGAGAGCGCTCTTGACCTCGTCTTATGACCGTGGTTTAAGAGACTTAGTTAATCTATATGAAGCTAATGCAGGGATTATGCAAATCTAAGATGCTCTTCGATAGAGAGTGCTCTTGACTTGTGTTTTTGCAAGTTCAAGAGTCTTACTTATGGATTATTAATTGATTAAACAAGTACAAGATGATATTAGTTGCTTAAACTCTCCGATAGAGAGCATTCTTGATAAACCTTATGGTGAGATTCAAGAGATTTAAGTAGTTGATTAATCTTAGAAAGATAAACAATTTAAACTGAATAATCAACTTAGCAATGATGAATTAACAATTAATGATCTAAGCATGAGATGTAATGAATGATGAAAACTAACACTACTCAAAGCATACACACAACACAAGCTTCCCCAAATGGGGGAGGAAAAGAGTGGGGACTTAAAAACCCCACTCAAACAAAGATCTTTTATTAAACATTACAATGTGCCTTAAGGAACCTGATCCTTGAAAGGACTTTTCAAATAAAGGCAAAGTAACTCTACAAAAATTGTAACCTGTAAAAAGGAGAGTGCCTTGTATTTTTACTTTTGAGATCTTTTATTAAACTTTGAAAAGGGGAAAGGGAAGAAGTTTGAAGAGAGTAAAAAGAACAAAAGGAAAGAGAGCTGAAACAATAGAAGATGAGAGAAGGAAGGAAAACAAACTAAGCAAGAATCAAACCAAAGAAAGGGGAGAATAGGACAGCTAACTAAGAAGCTAAGGGATGAACAAAATTGAAGAAGATGGGGCAGCGAAAGAGAAAATAAGTGGTTGTCATAAAAAGTGCAAAACGAGACAGTGAACAATGAAATAAGTGGCTGTCATAAAAAGTGCAAAACGGGACAGCGAACAAAAAGTAAAAGAAATGGCCAAAAACAAGGTTAAAGGAAGCCCAAAAACTAGGGCAAAAAGAGGCAAACAAGGGAAGAAAGCTAGGGCACACTAGGGCTGTCCAAAAAGAGAAAGAGGGCCGATAAAAAGGTACTAACAGGGCAACGATGAAGAAGAGTTAAAAGAAACAAAACAAAGCGATCAGAAGAAAAGAGATTAAGAAGAGAAACAATGGGAGGTTTTTTGCAGCTTAATTCTTTAAGTTTTTTGCCAATTTTTCCTGCTTAACCTGTCATGGAGAGAGAAAAAACCAGCAAGCTATTTACCTGCAAAATGATGGGTTAAACAACAGAATATACTACAAAAATACACCTAGCATTTGAGCAAAATATATGAACCTTGTGCTGCTTCAAATACCAACTAGATCTAAGAGAAAGAACACATCCTAGATCTAGAAATGGAAGCAAGTAGATGCAAAAGATTTTCTTTATAGATCAATATACTACTTGCAACAAAGTAAAATAATGAGAAAATTTGACTTTAGGGTGAATGGAGAAGATGAACCACTTGGATCTTGAATCCCTGAAATCACTTTGGATCCCAATGGCATGCAGCTGCTAGGTACATATGCTTTGCTCTAAGAAGAGTAGATGCAACTTAGCTCAGCCTCTTACTTGCTACAATGAAGTGATCTGCAAAACAATCTTACACACTTGGCAACATGGGGGTTAAAACATGTATTATTTACTAATCAAATCTCAAAAGCATGAAATACAGCTGAATAAAACAATGTTTTTTGAGGCTTTTGAAAGTAAATGAAATAAATAGGTAACTTGAAGCCAGAAATACCTATTCCTACGTGCTTATAGAAGCCCTCTAAAACATGTATTAATACCCACACATTATCAAAAGTAAAGAAACTAGAACAATTTCACCTCATTAGCAGGAACGTATGCATCCAGGATCCACACAGCATGAGCCTTTAAAGCTTTTCTTTATAACAAAATAGGTTGCATGAGAGCAACAAGCATTACAATATTTTACCAGAGGTTCTTTACATCAACCATCCACCCTCAATAGAGCTGAAAGAGCCTCTATTTAACAAAAGAGAGAGTGCTAAAACCCTAAAACCAAAAAACCAACCCTGCTGCATGGGAAAGCTGCCTGCTAGGTCTGGAAACCTACTTTGTTAGCTCTGGGAAGCCTACTGATGGTGTAAGCTTCAGTCTTCACCTCGATCAAATCACCGGACCCCAATGAGAGCTCTCCATCTCATCTTTAGTTGGAGATGACATGTCTGATAACTGATAATAAATTAATTGCTCTCTTAATGATGACTGAAGCTGAGTTATGATAACTCCAATTATCATAAGTGTTCCATGAGATGTCATTTAGCCTTTTATTTTACTAAATTTGGATTAATTTGGAGAGTTTTAGTTTTCTCCAAAATAATCATTTTTTTAATAAAAATCATTTTTTTACTCAAAACTGACTTTTTTAAGTAAAAATGCATTATGTGTCCGATTGCTGATCTGAAGGTTGGTTCTGACTGACTGGTTGATCAAGAATAATTTTTGGCTTAAGATTAGAGCCTTCAATCACTGAATTTCGAGTCCGGATGACAAATGAGTTTTTTCCATTTAATTTATGGAAAAATTAACCCAAAAAACTTAGGAAAGTAATTAAAAATTAAAAAATAATTTTTTTTTTTCCCCGTTCGAAAAAGATTTTTTCGAATTTTTTTTGTGTCCAGATGACTTAGGACATGACCATGATCTACCTAAATAGTGCCTAGTAGGTTTATAACAATTAGTTGGGCTCTAATAACCCCCCAAGGCCCAAAATTCAACATCGGGCATTCCAGCTTTGGAGGAAGCGGGAGAAAACCTCGTCAATTATACTCGGCTGAAGGCAAAGCATAATTGTCAGGGGCAAAAACTCCCTGGAATACCTTATTTGAGATTCTACGTCTCAGGAGATCGAACCACTAAAAAATACCCTACTAGCACATGTTATTACAAACCCTGCGGGGCCATGGTCAAAATTATTCAAATAAAAAACTGGCTAGCCAATATTGGCTAGACATGTAGACGGATCAACTGATACACTGGAATCAGACTTTGAACAAGTCTGTCAACCGGTGGCTCCTTGGGTAACCCAACTATGGTACAAAAAGTTGGATAACAGGTAGTTAGGGATTAGGTTAGGTTAGGGATTAGGTTAGTGGTTAAGTTAGATTTAGGTTAATTAATTAATAAACTTTAATTAAAAAAAATTCGAACTCGGGTCCAACTCGGAAAGTTGATCTTTAACTCGGCTGAGTTGGCCGGTTCGGTACCAAACCGGCCATCCGACCAGAGTTAAAGGTCGGTTTGGCTCGGCTCAGGGTTGACTCGGCCCGAGTTTTAAAACACTGCTTGGCACGATTCCCAAGACATTGCACAACATTTATTACATAGCACGAATCCCAAGGAGAAGCTGGACACGAATTTCAAGGCACCATATAGCTACATTAATTACCTAGACCGTACAATAGTCATACAATTCACTAGCAGAAATTTTGGGTCCGCAATTCGAGGCAGAAATCACGAATTTTGAGGTAGTCCGTGGTTGCAACTGTGGGCACACAGTTCGAGGTTGGAACAATAGTTTGCAGGCACAAAATTCGACTACCGTACAGTCCAATATCTCAGTTTGTACGCTATGGTTGAGGCACAGTTTTCGAGGTGTGGGTTGCATGAATTTTGAGGCAGCCAATGACACAGATTTCAAGGCGCTGCTGAAGTTGATGGTTGAGTTAAGTTGATCATAGTCTCAGTCATTTTGTTGTACACTTGATTTTGAAAGAAAAAAAAATTCCTCTCATAATAGGTTTTCCCATTCTGGGTTTTGCCTGGGCTATTTGCCGAAAAATTCTTTCTGAAATTTTCATGGTGTGCACTCTTTATTTAATTTTATGCCTGAAAAATGTGAAGTGCATCTTGAGTTTCTAAGTCTGAAATTTTGGTGAAATTACAACTCATTTGCAGCACATTATTAAACTGGGTTGGGCATTAAATTCTTACAAAATTTGACTTGAAACCAGGGCTGGGATTGAACCTCTAAAACTTTTAGATGCATGCATCCTAGCTCAGATTAGTGAAGTGCATGCATCCTAGTAGTTAAGGCACAAATCTCAAGGAATATGCGTAATTGCATGCCTCAGATCATCTCCAATCAAGGCACTGTTGTGCATGTGTCTAGATTCTTTGTACCTAGTTTTCTTCTCAAGCTGTAAATGAGAAGGCAGAGGTATAGGTTAATTGTCACATGCCCTAATTTGCAAAACACTTTTATGTTTTAAGAAGCATTATGTTACATTTTATGTAAAGTTTGTAATTAATGACCACGTGGGGTCAAGGATAATTTAATGTAACTTCAGAATATTTTATTAATAAATAAATGAAAGATGAGACAACAGCTTAGGGAAGCTGTTAAATGAGTGTTTTACTGGTCACTTGATGGAGGAGGTTGGGTTGAGAGCAGATTGACATGTGGCAGCATCCTCAAACTACTTCTAGCTGTTGCAGGTGGCAACTTCCCTATTTTTGTGGTCATGATTCCCCAAGAAAGTGGAACAAGAGCAGGTGGCTCATTAAGTAAAAACTGACCCAAAAGACTTAGGCATGCTAATAAAACTTCCCATTGAAGACAACTGAGGCTGTTCATTCTGGATTTGTGATCATTCTGAGTGAATGAAGTGCACAAGAGAATTTGATGGAGGCGACTAGCTGAAGTAAGTTTGAGTGGATAAGTGTTGAAGATCTGAACTAGTGTAGCTATTCTAAGCTGAGTTCATACTGCTGCAAGTAGAACTGAGTTACTGTTGAACACTCAGTGGAGTTGCAGAGGATTTCTAGACTACATCTCTCACCCAGTAATTCTACCAGGTGGACCAGGAGACTAGCTCGGGGGTCCTGAGAATTGCAGTCCAACTCTTCTCCAGGAGTTGGTTGGGAGGAACAGGTTCCTTAAGCTGTTATCACCTCATCTATACTTCCAAGTTTTACTTGTTTAGTTCAGTCATTTAATTATTTATTGTATCTGGAAAGTTTAAGATTTATCAATGATATAACATATTTCTGTTAGGGATAGTTAGAAGAAATGCATATGCTGTGAAAGTTAGTAAGTTCTGAACTAGCTAGATTAGGGTAAATAAGTAGAGAAATTCTGAGTTAATTGATAGATATAAAAAAAATACTTAAACTGTATTTTTCCACAGCTTTTGCAAGGTCGTACTCTAGTATAGCAGGATAATTTACTTTCAAATAATGGATTCGAATAAAGTATGTATGCAGATGAAATGGTTATTTTCTATAGGATTTCTGTATAAATTGTTTATAGGTTTTTTTTGGTACTTTTATTTATTTAAAGTACTTAAATAAATTAAATAGAGATAGAGGAAGAAGCCTAGATATTACACACTAGTCTGTGTAATATTTTACACAGTAAAACCAGAAAAATTCTATACTATAAAATCTAATATATTAACATAAATAGATAATATAGAAATAGGAAAACTATTAAGATTTAGTTTAACTTAACAAAGACAGTTTATAAGGTTAAACAGTTACCCTATTAATACACCTAAGTGAAAATGCAAACTAGGGTTAAATAGGAAAATGAAAACTAACTCTATAAATATTTAAAAAGGATTTAGGGTTTGTAAAAGAACTAATCATTTCATAATAAAGTAAATTCACAATTTATTAATATCAAAACCTAACAGTATTTTCCAAAAGTACAGAAAAGAGGTAAATTTATTCAATCAAGTTCGTTTCTCTATTTTATTTTTGGAAATCATTTCTGAAACAATAATTATGTTACTATCGAAGTATTCCACTGTCAAAAGCCCTCAAATCATTATTCATTTGAAGAGAAACAAATTAATTATTAAACTACTTAACCCTAAACCCCTGAAAGGTAAATAACAATAAAAATAGTTAAAATGATCACATTATATAAATATTATCCAAACAGAGATACTGTTAATTCAGCTTTAACCTGTAAGAATTCTTTTAATATCAAAAACAAAACTGAACAAACATAGTCTCGGCCTACGGCCTTTTACATCACCAGTCAAGGCTTAAAAGCCTGAATACAAGTATCTACATACAAACAGAGTTCACTTAAAAACCAACATCTGTTTCGGCTACGAAAAACCTTCCAAAAGGAAGTTCCGCAAGAACAACCATTAGGGCTTTTAAAACCCTAACAAATCCTCATATAACGGCCCAATGGCCTGTTCAATTAAAGTCACGGCTTAAAGCCAGTATCAAACAACATCACTGTAATTCAACCATGGTCGGAAAGGCTCAAAAATTAATTCCTTAAGTCACGGCCATGAAAGCCCCAAATCCTTTCATTACAAAACAACCACTAAGGCTTGGAAAGCGAACATAGTATCTAATAGCCACGGTCGAACAAGTAATCAACAACACACGACAGTATCATCTTAATCCACCATACAACTCGTGCAGGAGAACCCTAGGTGAAACCGAGGCTTACCGGGATGGATTCCCTCATGGAAGCTTGTTGGTGGAGTCCTTCAGAACTGAGCTCTGGTCTTGAGAGCCTACACAAAGCAAACCCCATTATGTTAGACACAAATAATTAACGAAATAATAATTTTCTAAAGTGCAGAAGATTTTTTAACAAATTCAATTCTTACCGAAGGGAGCTTGCACAACTGGCTTCACCTGGAGAGCCAACCTGAGCCTCCTTCGGAGCACTGACAGAAGAAAATACAATTCGCAGGGTTCAATTGTGAAGTCCCAAGCCACGACGAGGTAGGGATCAAACCCATGATAGGAAACAAGCAGTAAAGCAAAGAACCCAACCTACTCTTTCAAGCAACTCTCTTCACACTGTGTGAGGTTAAAAGCACTCACAGAGTAAAAACGACGATGAAGACAGCTAAACCTTACAACACTCTATTCGACAGTCAAAACCACCCTACGACAGCAGCAAGCACCATGCTCACTTTTACAGCACCAGAGCTTGAAGGACAAACTTGCAGGGGCTAGGTAACGGCGAAGAGAAGCACCTACAACGTTATGGTAATGGGGATGGAAAGCTCCTACACAGAAGAAAACAATGGCAGTGTAAAAACTAAACTTGCAGAGGAACTCGGTGGCTTACGGAAGGCCTGTGTGCAAACGATTGGAGGATTGGCAACAAGCCTGGCGGCCATGAGCTCGCAGCTCGACCACCCCACAACAGAGACAAACAAAATGCGATTTTTTAGGGTTTGGAAAAAGTTTTATATGGCACCTCAAGGTCAACAAAACCTAATCTTTGAACACCAACCACGTGTCCACCAAATTATTTGCAAATCATGGGTTTCATGCTATAGTTCGAATGTCTCCTTAACCTGCACAAATCATTGTTTAAAAGTCAAAACCTTAGGGTATTATTGCTTGGTATCATTATCCTCGTTTTGTTTTTTTTGTTTATTTTATAAACCAAAGACTTTGTGTTTGAGAGGTATTCATATACACTAGGGTCTTATGCATAACTATAACTTTAACTTTTGCATATCTATGTTCTCCTCATTTTACATAATGTTTACTATTGGTATTAGTAAGATACAAACAATGGAGGATGAACCAACATTATATAGAAATACTTAACCATAGAGATCCTTGAGCTAGGACTTAGTATAATCATGGATTTAAAATTATAAATATATGCATTCTCAACAAAAAAAATTCATATAAAATGAGATTTCATATACAAGAAAATTAAATACAAATACTGGATTAAAGAGAATCATTAGAATAGAATAATTAAAGTTTTGGAAAGAACTTGAATAAATATAAACAATACTTTATACCAAACACTAGCGATAAATATGTAGTTTTGGTCACAAGTATGTTTAACATATCTTTTAGTTTATAGACTTCTTAGGTTACTGTGCTCTTACTGGCAGAAGTAGATCTGTCAATAAGATGCACCATCTAAAATAAAATACAAGTCTATAACTGAAAACACAAAAATGAAAGTAATGGAACAAGAACTGTGGCAGTAAGCATAACTGAACTAACCCATTCTTTTACAATAGTGTTTTTACAAACATTTATGCAGGTTTCTAACAATAGAAATACTAACAATACCTCTTACGGGGTCAAGCTGCAAAACAAACAATTTAACTAGCATTTTATCCTATGCTAGTTGATGTCACGTCCCCGTCCCTTAGACCGGCGAAGAGGACGCGACGAACACCAATGCAACCGGGCAAACAGCCCCATGAACATAGACAAACATCAATGCTGAAATAAAGGCTTAACATGATGCATAACCGGAATGCTAGAATGCATAATCCATCATTCAAGATGCACATTTCAACAACATACAGCGAAAGCAACACACATACAATTCCAGCATTCCACATGTTCATATACCCATTGACATTAATATATAAATTGCAGAGATGAAGTAACCAACAGCACTTATCTTTCAATGAAGAACTCGCTCGCAACCAGCTACGTCGCTGCAACGTTCCACCCAACCATAGGCCAGCGTGCTCATCAATCTCTCAGCAACGCTGCCATCCCCGAGCTGGGCATGATTCCTCCAAGGACTAAGAAGACAATGCAGGCTTACACATAGCCGAGGGGACACAAAACAGCCAAACCAAACACTGCTGGGTTTAACAGGCCTTCAACAAGCGGCCAAGTCAGCATAGTCCGAAGACCAACCACTGCATACCTGCAGCAATCAAACCCTTCACAGCCCTGTGAAGAAAGAAAAACAACCAGGGATAATCCCAACATAAGATGAGGCACAGCTCAAGCCCACAAGGCAACACGGAGTTGTTCTTGGCCCTAACATGGCCAAAACAACTCAGCTGCAACCCAAAACAAGGGTACTTCAGCAGCTCAATTTCACAATAAAAACAGTGGCAACTATCCATAGCCCACAGTGGATAAGAAACAGAACTCCCGGCATAACCATGGGAGACTCGGCCAATGATTGTGGCCATCAACAGCCCCAACTCACAGTGCCAACGATGGTAGCTATACACAGTCCCAAACAGCAGGGCAACTCAGACGCAGACCACTGCAGAAAACGACTCAATACGAAAGCATAGCAGCCCAAAACGCAATTGGACTCCACAGCCAACCAAAAACGTGGGGAAGACAACAGCCCCAAAACACAATTGGACTCCACACAGTCTGTGCATGAGGATGAGCAAGACTCCCGCCCCCCAGTGTGAGGAAAAACAAACAGCGGCCTCCGGGTGAGGAATGAACAGACCACGAACCTGTGCGCGAGCAGGAAACCGACCACCAGCGTGAAGGTTGAAGCCCAGCTGTGTAAGCAAACAGACAACGGCCTCTGCACGTGGATGAACAACAGAACGCTCAGCGTGGGGAGGACGAACCGGCAGGGTGAGAATGGTGTCGTGGAGAAGATGGAGGAATTGAATGCAGTCGTGGGTGGAGTGGGCATGTGGGCAAAGGACTGACAGTCCTACCACCCCACTCCCCAAAACAATAATTGCCCCAGCTACCCAATACAAGACAATAAAGAGGTTGGAAGAGGTTGGATGAGACAAGAAGGGTGACAAATCAACAAGGTGGTAAAACATGGGATTTTCTCCCATAACCAAGGTTTGACATCCCCCCACCCCTTATTCTTTGGAATCATGCCCTTTTCATTCATCGTTGCACTGCCATAGCTGGTTGTGGTTTATTTTAATTGATGTGTGTGTTTACATGATGCCAACCATAATGTGCCGGATAGCACGATATACCATCGGCAACTATCCCTTTTGCCGAAACATACACAACCAAATCGATGGTGGGGCTTTTGCCTTGAGCTCCTCACCACGATTAATTACAATATATACATCATGCAAACGGGGTCAAAACCGGGGACATTACAGTTGAGAGATATTCTCGATCTGGAATACCTGGTAACAAAACTGCTTACCTGTATAGAACCTATAAAAGAAGCATCACTTCACTGCGTTAGCTGTAAGCTAAGTAAGCCCCGATCTCAACTAAGGTTCTTTCCTACTTGTCAGAAGACAGTAAAAACTCACTTAGTATCAGGTTTCGATGTAGTTTTCTTTCTTGTCCTTTTTAAAACATAAACTGCTGAATTTAACATCCGTAACATAGAACTTCAAAGATAAACAAATAAATTATATAGAACTAAAGAATTACAATGCTCAATTCTAAATACTACTGTTTGAGTAACCGCTAGCAGTTATTGGTTCTTAGGCAGTGACATCTTTGAACATTTTATGTTACATGAAAAATTTTAAATTTTTATGAATTTTTGGGTTATTACATTAATTAATTCAGTTTTGAAAGTAGGAAGCAGTGGTTGAAGGGTAGAGTTTGAAGCTTTCAATGTACTTCCTGTTTTCAAGATTAACAAGCAGTAATGTGATTTCAGTGATATGATTTGAGTTTCGAATCTGTGTTTGCTACTACTTTCTTCAGCTTGATGTGTTTCAGTTCCTAGTAAAAATCAGATTGCAGTTTTGATAGAGATTTCAGTTTTATGTTTTCCTAAGTAAATAGGTTAGAATTAGCCTAGGACTGTTACCATGTACAGAAGAATTTTAACATGGTCTCAGAGCTTAGTACCTGAAATCATCCAGATTCCGTGCTTGGGGATGTAGATTATTTCGAGTAGAGAGCTGCCCAAGCTTCATTGATTGGAGCAGAACGGCGCTAGTAATCGGTAGGTGGGCCTGTTAAGGGTTGTAATCAACATGATTGCAAAGTATAGACTGTTCTAGACAGTGGTTGCGATGGCAATTCCCAGTATGTGAGAAAGTTACTTCTTGGAGGGAGCCTCCAACTCTGTGTTATGGAAGTTAAGATTGCAAAACCTCATGGAAATGGCAGATTTGTGGTACCTTGTGGACAAAGAGGTTGTGCCGCCTACAACTCCCAAAATTTGGTGGAACATAGCAAAGAAGACTGTAGTAGGGAAGCGAATCTTGTTGGATTTGGTGAAGGATAACTTGATCTGTCATATTGCTGGGAAGAAGACTGACAAACAAATATATGTTTCCTTGGGACCTTGTACCAAAGCGTGAAGATGCTCTTAAAGAATAGGCTCAATGCTACCTGCATGAGCAAGATAGATAAGGTGACAAGCTATCCCATGAAGATAATTGAGTTGAGAGATTAGATTGTGCTGCAATTGTGGACAAAGTTGAGGGAAATGAACTAGTTTGGATTTCTATAAATGGCCTCAGTCCACCATGGAACAACTTTGTCCAAATTATCTGTGATTGGGAGAAGTTACTTGCCTTCAAGGAGTTGTGGGATGTTTTCATGGGAGAGGAGATGAGACTACAACACATCTCAAGTTTCAACCAATTACAAGGATGAGGTTGATGTACTAGACCTAGTCCTCATCAAGAAGGCGGGGAGAGGAGGTAGGAAAGGAGGACATGGGTGGGTCCAGAAGAGTAAGGAGGAAGAGTTTGATTCTTCATGTCAGGGAAAGAAAGACTTGTCATATCCAATGCTTTAGGTGTGACAAGCATGGTCACTAAGCTTCTCAGTGTCTTGAGAGAAAGAAGGTGAAGGGAAAGCAACGTCAATAGGAAGCGCAAAAGCTTTATGTTTGAACGAGTTGACTTCCAAGCTTGATACTACCTTTGCCATGGCGTCATATCTTTTCACAAACATAGTTTCTGTTGTAGGATGGTATGTGGATAGTGGAGCATCCAAAAATATGACCCATGACAGAAAAGATCTTCAACAGGTTTCAAGAGTAGGAGGGAGTATTATGTGTGGGGTTGGGTGATGGTCCCATGTATTTGGTGAAGGGAGTGGGCTCCATATCTTTCTAGATGCCTTTAGGTGATGTTCTTGAGTTACATTCTGTCTTATATGTTCTCTAGTTAACTCATAGTTCCCTTTCAGTTTCTCTCATGAGAGATTTATTGTGTTTCTTTGAGTGTGATGGTCAACAAATCACCATTAGAGACAATAGCCATGGATCTTCTCAAGTTTTTGCTAGAGCAGTGCAAGAAGGTGGCCTTTATACTTATAGGCTACTCACATATCCAGTTGAGTAGGTATGGCACAAAGCCATGATGGAGGAGAGTTCCTCAACCTTGAGGAGATAGTTACAAAACCAATTGTGGAATCATTGATTGATTCCTTGGTTACATTTGATGGGAGAGTGGAAGAGTGCCAAGATAATGTTGTTACGAAAGGATTCTCTTAACAAGAGAAAGCTGGCCTTGATGAGACTCTTCTCCAATTGTCAGAAGATTCTCCCAGGAAGAGGGAGTTACCCTGGATGGGCTGATGCATGCACCACCTATTTTGTATTTCAGTATCAATGAGTTTGTACACATGTTGGGCCTTTCCGAGTTTATTGCAGATTTCAATTCGTTATTTGATAGATCTGATACACTGGCCTTCGCAATGTATACATATGAATTGATTATTGCAGGAAATTCGGAATAGTTCATGATGTGGTGTGAAAGGATTCTGACCAACGAAGATGGCATGAAGGACAAAGAAGGTTGGCAGGTTGCTGATGTAGTGTCCTTGTACAAAAGATTTTTCACCTTGAAGGTCCTGAAGAGAGTTCAAAGTACAAAAAGAAGCAATGATCTAAATTCATGTTTCTTCATGTTCGCTGATGGTCAGCTGTTTTCCCAAGCCCTTAGCAAAGGGGAAATTCCAGATGGAGATGGAGAATATTGTCTGGCTGTGAACACTTTCCTTGGTAAGAGGGTGTGTTGGATTTTTAGTAACTCAGAAATTGTATGGCAGAGTGCATTAATGGCAGCAAAGTACGAGTGACATGTGTGCAGGTCTGTGCAACAATTAGGTAACCTTCCTCCAGCAGAGTTCTGTACTCCAATAAAGCAGTTCCCTACAGATCCCCTTCTACAAGTCTGTACAGCAGTAATGGGGGTGCAGGAGCATTTATGGAGAGAGATAAAGTGTGCATTCATGCACAATCCTCCTCTATTTGGATCCATTTTAGATGCCCTTTAAATTTAGCAGTTCAGTTCTATTTCTGGTTTTGCTTTAGTAGAATTTGTATGCATTAAGTTTCTATTTTAAGTTTGCATGCATCAATTAGGTAAGGTGCGTGTGGCCAATTAGGGAAGTGCATGCAGCCTAGTAGTTAAGGTGCAGATCTTAAGGAGGATGCATGCTTGCATTTCTCAGATCATCTCCATTGAGGCATTGCTGTGCATGTGTCCAGATTCATTGTACCTAATCTTCTTCTCAATTTATAAATGAGAAGAGAGAGATATAGTTTAATTTAGTTTTGAAAGTAGGAAGCAGTGGGTGAAGTGTAGAGCTTGAAGCTTTCAGTGTAAGTCCTGTTTTCATGATTAATAAACAGTGATGCGATTTGAGTTTCAGATCTGTGTGCTTGCTGCTACTTTCTTTAGCTTGATGTGTTTCAGTTCCTAGTAAAGATCAGATTGCAATTATGGTAGAGATTTTGGTTTTCTGTTTTTTTAAGTAGCTAGGTTAGAAATTAGCCTAGGAATGTTATCATGTGCTGAGGAATTTTAACATTGTCAACAAATAATGACATAGTTTTTAAGCAACTGTCTGTTAACAAATAATGACAGTTTTTATTGCATTTTTCATTAAAGACAATATGTGTCTGTTAACAGGAATTGCATGCCAAATTTCATACTCACCGGCTAAAGTGGGAGATGAATTTGTGACTAAAGCTAGTTTTAGTGTTTTGAAGTCAATTTATTTTGCTTTTTTGAGGTGTTTCAACTTTCACCATGTATTGAGCTGATTTTAAACCAAATAACTGAGCTAAGAAATGACATTAACCTTCTGGCTAAATCAACAAGCACTTCACCTCTTCATTCTTAAAATTACTATCCTTTTGACAACATGAAGCTGTTCTACAACTGATAAAGTAGAGTTGAAACATTTTCTAGGATTTACTGATCAGGGAAATGCTATAGATTGAAGACCAATGTGCACTCAAGGTTATTAAAAATAGAACTGTCTTTAAGTCCCCAAAATTAGATTTTATTGACAAAAGATATTGTATCTATTGGCTACATTGTGTACCTTCACAAGGCATGTAATGTTAGAATCTGCAAAGCATTCACTCTGGTTCAACGCTAAAGAGAGTGCCCGAGTTGAAGCTGTTGTTGCTTTTCATCTATGTTGCAACATGCAGTATTGCAAATCATGTATTGTTGTATTTATTTAGCTACAAAGTTAGCTGCTTCTTCAGACCACCCAGTAAATAAGTAGAAACACTTTTCCAATGCATATCCTACTTTGATTTTCCCTGTAATGTTAGAATTATAGATATTTTGATCAAAACCTGCAAGGAAATGCATCTATTGTAGAAAAGTTGTGGAGTTCAGAACCTGTTTTATGTGTAGATTGAGTAAAGGTGCTTTATCTTTACAGGTAAATTTATTGGATGCAATTCTTGGGTTCTCAAAGAGTCACGAACCATGGACAGTACCATGGACAGGAGAAACCATTGTACAGGTTCGTGGTTTATGCTTGATTTTCATTGCTTTGTACTGTTGGGCATTTTAGTATGTGAAGCATGTGAAAAAAACAGGGTAGAGTAATAATAGTTAAATGGAGATAGAGTTTCTGTGTGAGTCTTGTGTTCAGCAGAGGATTACATGGGGTGGATTGATGGAAATAAAGAAGTTGTTGAAGGATTTGAGAGTGGCTTAAGGGATTTTCTGTCTCTTCTTGTTTTATATCCTGTTTCAAAATTATTTCAGCAGGGATTAAAGGACAGTGGGTTAAAGGTTTAATGTCTCATGCTGTTCTTTTGTGTTTTCCTTTTGTATTCCCATAATTTGTATTTGTCTTGTGCATTTTAAGATTCCATGCAAGGATTAGCATATAATGGTTATGCTTACTGTACTGTAAAATGTGTTAATAATCCTAATTCATTTGACATGCAGGTTATGTTTCTTTGGTTCTTTGCTTTCTGGCTTGTTGGATCCTGGATAATTCCATTTGTGGCTCACGCTGCTGGTTTTCGCAAAGACTATATGACATACAGAGGCCAAGCTATGTACAGTCTTGTAATAGATATTGCAGAGGGAGCTGTTGGACTGGCAATATTGTACCGATGCTTAGCTCGTTTCCACCCTCTTCCAAATAATTGGTTTCGTATCAGCTGGAAAGGAAGTTGGCATATAGATGCTTGCTTGGGTTGCTTGATGTTCCCCTTGGTGAACAGGTTATCACAAATTAATCTAGACTTGCTGCCGTTTCCGTCTCCCATTACAGCATCCCATGTAGAGAAGTCAATAATGGCTCGAGATCCAGTTGCCATGCTTCTTTATGCCATCGTTGTATCCATCTGTGCACCTATCTGGGAAGAGGTCATATTCCGGGGTTTTCTTTTGCCTTCTCTTACTCGCTATATGCCCATCTGGAGCTCTGTACTTGTTAGTGCCATTGCATTTGCATTAGCTCACTTCAGCATGCAACGCTTACTCCCCCTTACATTCTTGGGCCTTGTCATGGGTATTGTTTTTGTACGATCACGCAATCTTCTTGCATCAATGCTTTTGCATAGTTTGTGGAATGGATTTGTATTTCTGGATTTATTGAGATGACATCCTTGCAATTTATGGCTCACATTCGTGGATGTGCAGTGTATATAAGAAACATTAAAGAGCCAATGCAAAACATTTCGGCAAAGAATGATTATTTTATCAGATGGGCACTCTAATTGAGTTTCCATTGTCTAAGTTTTAACTTTCTTTAGAGATTTTAACTATTTTTACTATATGCTTTGGGAGTAGCAATGTTAACCAAAATGGGTGATTACTTGAGTGAGGGGTTGCCTAAATAACCTTATTGCTTTTTTTTTTGAAAAATACTTCTTTTATTAAACAGATAATATTTACAAAGAGCAGAAACATTGAAGAGTATATACAAGGGGCAGAGGTCTGGAGGAGAAAAACTTATCAAAATATCTTCTTTAGCTCTGCTAAAACTGCGTCAAATCAGAATAGGCTAAAGCATCTAGAAACTTGGCATCCCTAGTTAGGAGATAGCCCTTAGCATGGAGTTGGTTACATATATCTTCCTGCCAAATACTACAGAGTGAAGAAACAGAGCTAGTCTCATTGGCAAAAATGCACTTACACCTTAGTTTCCAGATAGAGAACAAAACAGCAACTTTGAGGCAATTCCACAATCTGATAAAGGCTGAAAGAACTAACTGTTTGTAGTCACCCCACAGGGTTTCCCTTAAATGGACAGCCCCTTGAAGAATAGAAGAAACCTGCATCTGAACCTGCTGCCAATAACTTCTGGCCATCTGACATTCCCACAAAATATCCTTCAAAGATTCTGTTTACCATAAAATGGGACACTTGGCATCTGTGACAACTACAAGATAAGTGTTTGTTTGCGGCCCTGGTAAATGACCAGCCAAGCAAGAACTTTTAATTTGTAGGACAGGTGAAAATACCACACTATGCAATCTATGTATCCACCTGATCTCAGGATCTGAAGAGGTCTATCTAGCATTGAAGATGGGGGCCAAAGGGTGTTTCTGATGAAACAATTAGTAAAGCTTCTTCATATCATAGTCATGGATTGGCTTACCAAAAGATCAATGCCAATTCCTCCAAATCGGGTCTCGTATTTGGTGTTCATCTTGAACAAATGTTCAGAAGGGATCAACTTTTGGATCTCCTGGGTGGTCAGCTTGTCTGGTGTAAAGAGAGCTTTTAAATGAATTAGCACCCTTCAATCCACCCATGATCTGGCATCTGAATGCCCTTCCTCCTGCAAACTTGATACCGAGCATTCTCTGCAATACATTGGCCTTGATGCTTTCAGCTCTAGGTTGGTTGTAATGCTATGACCCATCTACATCTACTACCTATGCAGTGCCAACTCACATACCTGGCAACAAACTTCCAAGTGGACCACATTCCTTTTACGGTAGAAGATTGTCTGACTTGAAATAGGTGTGGAGAAGAGATAATGCCACATAAAATAAAGCTACCTTGGATCCTGTGAAATCCTGTATCTTGATAAAACCTGCCAAACTGCTGAACCCTTCAAGCACCTCACAATTCATTTCACTGCTAAAATTTGACCCTAAGAAGTCACATCAATTAACCTCAAGCTACCCTTCATGGGAAAATGCAGACATCCCATGTGACCAGCGACAACCCTCAGTCTTCACCATATTTGGACCACAGGAATGTCCTTGAGATCTTTTTCATTCCATTAAAATAAGCCTGACTAGGAAACCAACAAGATACATAGCAAATATTTGGGGATCTGGCTTGGCTGATTATTCCATATTTGAGGATTTGGCCTGGGTAATTATTCAATATTTAGGGATCCTTTTTGGCACAGGTCTTTGACCAGTATGTTGGAATGTTTTCATTCCTGGCAATTTAAGGATCTTCCTCAGGAAGGTAAGTTGACAGTCATTTCCAGAATACTCATTGCTTTTGCACTGTAAAATATTTGATTTGACAGGCTCTCTTATTATTTTATCCTGTAATTTTCCAAAGTTTACTGGAAGAGAACTTTAGATATGATGTATTGTTATTTATTCAAAAAATTTGATAAAAAATTAAAGGTAACAAATAAATCATAATTCTGGCATTCATCTTTGTTATTTTTGCTAAATCTTGGTCCTTGATGTGGCTACCAGGAGTGTCATAATGTTTTAGATGAATATTTCAAAGCATGAATAAGGATTGTCAGTTATAAATGGGAGTTCTGATTACTTTTTTAATTTCACAGTCTTGGAGGCATGGCCATTTGAGATCTTGTATATTTTCTGCAAAATAACATTGGCATTGCACTCTGCACTGTTTGTAAAACAGCACTGCACTAGAATGCAAGAATTAAAAGAAGAAAATCCAAGGGCTAGTGGTAGTCTTTAAGAGAGCATATTCTTGTATTCAGTGTTACTGGCAAAATCTTTCCAATGGGTGAATTATCTAATGCCCAAATATCTAGCGGGAAATTTTTTATAAGTATATCTCTTGTTATACTTTAGCACTAAATATTTCCATAACTCTTTTATACCTCTTTAATTTGTACACAGTTTTAAAAGATGAGACCATAATCTTATATTTTGCACTTGACACTCTGCTTCCCTGTTTGACCTTTGTCCAGAATATTAGAATCATCTGTCATGCTTGACTTTTCACTTCAACGAGGAGTGCACTGGTTCAATATTGTTAAATCGAGCTAAAATTCTCTCATTTTGGTATTTTTCTGTGTTACTTTGAGCATACCCTAGTTTTGCCAAGAATAGTAGAGGAAAGAATACATGGTTTCTCAAATATACAAGAATGCATTCCTTACACTTTCAATACATATTATAATGCATTGATGCAGTGGTATTGATGTACTGGCTGTTCTGATGCGTATGAGAAAAGCTTGGTAGTGGCTTGTGAAAATTGGTTAACATATTTTAATATAGTGGCTATTTTGATACATGGATTTGAAAAAAACTGATAAAGGCATCACATTCTTTAGATGGCCAAGATCTACTCCATTGATTAAAGAGAAACTTTCAAGATTTTGATAAACGCGATATATATGCTTGTGGATCAAGATGGTGATTCTTTGAAAGATTTTTGCAATTTTGTTTTTGGTATTTGCTTGTTCAATTTTCTAACTAAATCCTTTGATTTTTAATTCTGTGGTGAAAGAGTTGTTAATATTCAGCAACTTTGAATCCTATTTTTTTCAGATAATATGGTTTCAGAAAACCTAACGGGCCAACTTATCACATAGGCACACGCAAAGAGTTGTTGTCTTACCACAACTGCTAATTTCTTCACAACTTTACAGGTATATGAGCTGTGCATTTTCTAAGAGCTTGTGTTGTTTTACAGATTAAGGGCATAATTATTTTCTTCTTTTTTCGAAGAGTAATTTTCTATTGTTTACACTACATTTAAAACTGACCAATTTATTTGATGATTTTACATTTATATGCCTTTGCAAGCACATGCATGTTTGACTCATGTGCATGTCTCAGACATTGCAGTGCTGCCATTATGCCTTTAAACCCACGGCTTAAAATGGTCTCTTCAACTACAAAAGATGTTTATGTTATGTGGGAAAAAATACAAATAGTTTATAAAAAACGATTGATAAAGATGTTTATGTTATGTGGGAAAAAATACAAATAGTTTATAAAAAACGATTGATAGGAAGGCCCATCCATTACACGTTTTGACAAAAGCGCTACAACTTACAAGGTATGCATTTATTCATGTTGTAGTTTGGTTGACTTCTTGGTAGTTCTCATTTAGTCTGTGAACAATTGAATGAATTTGTCAAATGTAGCTATGAAGTGCTGTTATATTTTCTTAAAGTATAGTAAGCAGACTTTGCACTCAAAGGATTTTTAACCTATTAATAATTATATAGCTGAACTTTAAAAGCCACTCAAAAGTGTTGTTCTAATAATGCAAAAATCTGCAAATATATACTGCAGAAAATATAAAACGATAACTCACATCGCTGTCGTAAAGTGCTAAAAGCCACTCAAAAATGTTGTTCTAATAATGCTAAAATCTGCAAACATATACTGCAGAAAATATATAACGATAACTCACATCGCTGTCGTAAATCACACCTCTCGTTGCGCGGAGAGGTGCTCTACATGCCAGTATGGGGGAGATCTTGCAATGTTATGTAACGTTATTGTCTTGTTACTAACAAAATAGTAAAAACAAAATTTTTAATTATCCGCTAGAATAAATGTCGGCCAGAAAAACGACCTAATATGGGGAATATGTTGTAATGTTCCTACTTAACAAAACAATAAAAATAATTGCCTTGCACATGGTTTTAAAATCATGTGCAAGGGCTCCTAAACAACCCATGGTTTTATTGTACATGGTCTAGGAGGGCCTTGCAAATGGTTTTAAAACCATGTGCAAGGCCTCCTAAACAACCCATGGTTTTATTGTACATGATTTAGGAGGGCTTTGCAAATGGTTTTAAGACCACGTGCAAGGTCTCCTAAACAACCCATGGTTTTAGGAGTGCTTTGCACATGGTTTTAAAACCATGTATGGAGGAGATGTTGTAATGTTTGTTCATAACAAAATAAAAAATAATAAAAAATATTATATGTCGGCCATAAATAATATTAAATATTAATAATAAAAATAATATATGTCGACCTTAAATAAAAAGATGTCTTTTGATTTGAATCAAATCAATGACTATACATAGGACACACCAAAGTTGAGAGCATTTTGAGTGCAATAACTAAGAAGAGGTTTGCAACTCGCGAGATTTGATCTCTCTCGGCGCTTGATAGAGCTTAGGATTTGGATTTAGGCTGGTATTAAGCAAGAGAACAGAATTTCAGTGTACTTGTTAAATCACTATTAAAAGTAAAACAAAAACTTAGTGTATGTACTGTCAAAACCTGTTACTGCTTTCTCATTAATTCTAAACTGAAATTTGTTGAAGGAAAAATACTACAAGCTAATTCACTGCTTGCTGATGAACTAAATGTATAAACCTATACCCCTGCTTTCTCTTTTATGGACTAGGAAGAAGAGTAGGTACAACGGATCTGGACACACGCACAATAATGCCTCAACTAGAAATGGTATGAGGCATGCTTGCATGGATCCTCCTAGAGAGCAACGTCCGTCCTTATTTGGATGCATGTGCCTAACTGAACTTGGACTTAATCTACAATTAGAAATCAGCTCAATAAATTGAAAGTAACACATGCAAATGCATACCACCTATTTTATTTAACTTAGAAATGACATGTAATATTGGAAACTGGAACATAAGGATAACCTTCGTTTATCCTATCTATCATTGGCGCATGCATGTGTCATCACTGCTAGAATCCTTTAAAGTTTAAATAAAGATGTGTCCCTTTCGTAGTCTATTCTACTATTGTGCCCTTATCTACAGACGATTGTGCTACATGAAAATCAATGGTGTCCAGTTCCACATAGTGTGGCATGTTGCTATAGAAAACTATCTGAGGTACACTTTTTAACACTCTCTTACCAAGGAAATTATTCTCCACGAATCTCAGTTTCTCCCTCAACATCTTGAACTTTCCCTTGTTTAAGGGCCTAGTGAAGATATTTACAACCTGTTGATTTGTCTGAATATACTCTTGAACAACTTCTCCCTTTTGTACCTTGTTTTTGAGGAAATGGTATTTGATGTCAATGTGCTTGGAGCAGTCGTGAAATAGTGGAGTCTCTAAGAGTTGATGTTAGAAAGTGGCAACACGGAAGGTCTTCTATCACTGCATGTGTCCTTGCATGCTAGAAGATATAAAGCAAGAAGCCAAATGTATTAATGTGATTTTCCTAAGTTTAGACTTAGGAAATTACATAAAGTGATTTAATTATTAATTGACTTAATGGAGTCACTTTTATAAAGTGAAAAGTGAAAATAATTTAAGTGATGGCTAATCTAATCTTGGCCATTCATCTCATCGGAGGACCACATTTATTTATCCATAGTGAGGGTTAGGCTTTTTGCTTAGTCATTGAGTTAAAAGGAGATTTGGTGGAGAGGACACACACACACAGACAAACAACAAAGTTAGAGGAAGAAGTTTGCAGAGAAGACGGAGGAGCATTCACCTAGAGAATTTGCTGACTGATCACGCAGAGCACAGGGCTGTACACATTCACGCATAGGGAGGTCGTACAAATCGGTGAAGAAACTCATGTGTGGTTATCAATAAAAATTGAAAAATATTGTGTAGCTCAAGATTGAGTTTTAAAGAAATTTACATGGTATCAGAGTTCTGTTGAGCTAAATCTAAGAAACAACAACAATATTGATAGATCACGGGCATATCTATTGAAGACACAAACCTAGAGTTCAGATCTAGGGTTTGACAGGTACACTTCACTATGGTCGTACAATTGATAGTTAATGATAGACTCTAAGGGGCTTAAAACTTTCCTACTTGGAAAGAAAGGATAGTGAGGATCCTAGATGTCAGTGATGCAAAGGAGCACATTGACTCCACGAAGGTTGCGCCCACAAATCCAACAAAGTTGGCAAGGTGGAAGAAGTTAGATTCCAGAGCTATGTTGATCATCTTGGATGGGGTGAAGGACCACATAGTTCCTCACCTTTATGGGAAGAAGACCACAATGGAAATGTGGAAGGCGTTGGAAGGAATTTACCAAAGCAAGAAGGAAAACCAGAAGATGGTGCTGCAGGAGAGATTACGCAATACCAAGATGGTCAAGGGTGAATGAGTGGTGCCTTATCTCACACGGCTCACACAGATTAGAGACAAGCTTGGAGCAATTGGATCCAAGACTGAGGAGGAGGAGCTAGTTCAGATAGCTCTCAATGGATTTTCTAAGCCATGGGACACCTTTATAAAATGTGTGCTGGCTAGGGAGAAGCTCCCTGATTGGCATAGATTGTGGGATGATTTTGTGCAGGAGGAGAGTCTCATGGGTCAAGGTTCAGGTTCATCCAGCAGTGCCACATAGATTGTGGATGAAGAAGCTCTATCCATAGCAGGGAAGAGCAAGGGTAAGAAAAAGAAGAAGAATGGTGGTAAGAAGAAAACTGGCATGTCCAGAGTCGAATGTTTTATCTGCCATAAGCAAGGACACTTTGCCTCCCAGTGCCCAGACAAGAAGAAGAAGAACATTACCCAGATGGCAGGTTCTACAGAGGTGGAGGAGTTCAATAAAAAATTCGACGAAGACTTTTGTTTGATAGCTTGCATGGCAAGCACCACATGCAACTGTGTTTGGTATGTTGACAATGGAGCATCTTGTCATATGACATGACATAAAAGGTTCTTCAATAGCTTGCAGGAGGGTGGATTAAATCTCCACATTCAGTTGTGTGATGATGCGCAGTATCAGGCGCACGGAGTTGGTACTGTTTCATTTTAGAGGGAGTCTAAAAAACCCCTCACTGTTTGGTGACGTATTATATGTTCCACGGTTGACCAAGAACCTCATATCCATTTCCACCTTGGAGGACAACAACTTTCAGGTGAAGTTTCAATATCATAAGGTATATATCATGCCCAAGGGGTCAGATAGGAGTTTGGATCAGATGATTGGGATCCAGAGAGGGAAGGTGTACATATTACACTTTGAGTCTGCAAAGGCTCTAATCAGCAATAGCAACAATCAAGGTGAGTTGTGGCATAGGAGGATGTCACACTTACACCATGGAGCACTGAGGCATTTGAGACAGGCAGTCACTGGAGTTTCTCAAGTACAGGAGGAGAAGCATAACCACTGCAAGGGTTGTACGTTGGGGAAGAACATCAGAAAGCCTTTCACATAGAGTGAGCACAAGTCTAAGGGGACTTTGGACTTAGTGCATTCGGATGTTTGGGGGCCCATGAGTGTCCAATCATTCAATGGCTACAATTATTGCATCACTTTCATTGATGAATATTCCAGGAATCCCTGGATCTATTTCCTAAAGGCCAATTCAGAGGTCTTTGAGCGGTTTCGGGAGTTCAAGACTCTCGTAGAGAACCAAACAGGAAGGAAGATTCGAGTATAGAGTACGAACAATGGGGGTGAGTATACCTCCAATGAGTTCTTGGAGTATTGTTCACCAGAGGGGATCAAGAAGGAGCACACCGTCCCTCATTCCCCGCAGCAAAATGGCGTGGCAGAGAGAAATAACATGACATTGGTAGGAGCAACTAAGGCCATGCTATTTGATCAAGGATTGCCACTATCCCTATGGACCGAGGCATACATGACCACAATTTATATCCAGAACATGTGTCCTCACACAACTTTGGGGAGGAAGACACCCGATGAGGTCTTCACAGGCACTAGACCAGCTATGAGCCACTTGCGCATATTTGGGAGTGTTTCCTATTGTCACATTCATGCTAACACTAGGAAGAAGTTGGACCCTTCTAGAGAGAAGGGGTTACTTGTTGGTTACAGTGAGACTTCGAAGGCATACATAGTATATATTCTTGCTCGCAAGAGGATCATTGTGAGAAGGGATGTACAGTTTGATGAGGACAGAGCCTTGCAGAGATCTATGGATTTACTAGCACATGAGCAACCAACATAGGACTCGGGGGTCAAGTTGGAGGAGCCATAGGTACAGGTACATTTACAGACACAGAGCACATGTTTTGATAGTTGGAGGGAGTCAAGTGGACATGATCCTTTGGTCATTGGCTTGGAGGATGAGTCGTAGCAGGAGGAGGACATCCAATAGCTACATCTGGTAGACACTAGGCCACAACCTAAGTGGTTTAGGTCTAGAGTTTAGAATTCCAACCAGGTGACTCTTCCATAGAGCTCTATGAGGTAGAGCAAGCCACCATAGAGATTTAGCTATATGGAATCGATGTCCGAGTTGATTAACTCAGAACCTTCCAGATTCGAGGAGGATGCACAACATGATGTGTGGCAGGAGGCTATGGTTGAGGAGTATAAATCCATCATGAAAAACTAGGTATGGGAGGTTGTTTCAAGGCCAGAAGGAAAATGGGTGATGGGATCTAGATGGATCTACAAGATGAATCATGCAACAAACGAAATCATGGAGAAGTACAAGGCACACTTCGTGGAAAATGAGTTTTCACAGAAGGAAGGTATTGACTATGATGAGACCTTCGCGCCTGTCACCAGATATTCTTCTATTCCGACGATTATCTCATTAGCAACAAAGATGGGTTGGTGAGTTCATCAGATGGATGACAAGACTTCCTTCCTCAACAAAATTATAGAGGAGGAGGTATTCATTGAGTAGCACGAGGGGTTTGATGTGGAGAACAGGGAGTCGCATGTATGTAGGTTGTAGAGATCTCTTTATAGGCTCAAGCAAGCACCTTGGGCATGGTACTCGAGGATAGACAACTATCTACGAGGGCTAATATTCCAGCGGAGTGAGGAGGACTACAACCTATAATTCTTGTCAAGTGAGGTGCCTCTCATACTGGTATTGTATGTAAATGATCTCTTTCTTACAAGATATGAGAGGTTGATTGACGACTGTAAGTCCAACCTTGCAGTTGAGTTTGAGGTGAAAGACCTTGGGTTGATGCATTACTTCTTAGGCTTGGAGGTTTTGCAGAGAGATGGGTACTTCTTCATTGGACAAGGGAAGTATGCAGTGGAGATCTTGAAGAGATTTAGGATGGTGGATTGCAATTCCATGGCCATACCTCTAGTTTCTAGCTGGATGAAGATTGATGCATCGGGGTCAAAGGGGTTTGATCCTACATTGTATCGCCAACTTATTAGATCGCTCATGTATCTGATCAACACATGGACAGACATTAGTTTTGCAGTAAACTCTTTGAGCCAGTTCATGGAGGACCCTCGAAGAGTACATTGGACAACTGCAAAACACATGCTTTGCTACATCAGAGGTGCAATGGAGTATGGTTGGTTTATGAGTGCAGTGGGAGTGTACAATTAACAAGCTTCACAGATGCTGACTGGGCAGTATGTGTAGAAGACCGAAAGAGCACTTCAGGTTGCTGCTTCAGCATTGGGTCAGGGGTTGTCTCTTGGTTCAGGAGGAAGCAGAAGTCAGCTGCATTGAGCTCGGTAGAGGTAGAGTACATGGCAACCAGTTTGGCTACTTGTGAGGGAATGTGGCTGAGGAAGTTGCTTTCAGGGTTATTCGAGTGTGAGCTAGAGGCTATAGTGGTTCATTGTGACATCTAGAGTGGCATCATGCTATCTGAAAATCCAGTGTTCTATAAATGGAGCAAACACATTGATATTCGGTATCACTTCCTGAGAAACCGTGTATAGAAAGGAACCATTCAGTTGGAGTACATTCAAACATATGAGCAGGCGGTGGACATTTTCACCAAGGCACTTTGCAGACACAATTTTGTGAAGTTTAGAGACAAGTTGGGGTTGCTACTGAATATCGTCCTCATTGAGAGGAAGTGTTAGAAGGTGGAAACAAGGAAGGTCTTCTATCATTGCATGTGTCCTTGCATGCTAGAAGACATAAAGCAAGAAACCAAATGTGTTAATGTGATTTTCCTAAGTTTAGACTTAGGAAATTACATTAAGTGATCTAATTATTAATCGACTTAATGGAGTCACTTTTATAAAGTGAAAAGTGAAAATAATTTAAGTGATGGTTAATCTAATATTGGCCATTGATACCACCAAAGGATCTCATCCATTGATCCATAGTGAGGTTTAGGGTTTTCGCTTGACCATTGAGTTAAAAGAAGATTTGGTGGAGATGACGCACCCACACAAACAAACAACAAAGTTAGAGGAAGAAGTTAGCAGAGAAAAAAAATGAGCATTCACTTGTAGGATTCGTCGACTGATCATGCAGAGTGTTATTGTTGATTTTACCACACTTGGTTGATCACACATTTATGGCCTTCTCTGTCCCTTTGCAGAATATTTGGACCTCATGGACTTATATTATACTTTGATGTTCCAAGATCACCTCAAAAATTGCCTGTTTATACCTATACGCGACTTTTAAAGCAATACTCGCGTGTATACGCAGATTTTGACCTCAAACTCGCGTACATCGGGATGTGTGCAAAAAGACAAATATTTTTGAAGTTTTCCTCACATGAGTCCAAATACCTTGTCTCTTGGCCTTCCATATGCCTTGAGAACGTTTGGATTTGACCCTCCATTACCCCTTTGGAGCATTATATATTGAGCCTCTTGGATACATTGAAGGAGGAAAAATTGAAGAGTAAGGAAACTATAGTCCAATATTGCCTTAGTGTTGTTTATACTTGAGTATGCATCCCTTTGTCCCTTGGAGTACATAGTGTTCTTCCTAAGCTTGCCTTTGCTTTGTGATCTTGCTATCGAGAGATGGAGGATTGAAGTGGCGGAGGCCCAGGTGAAGGACTTGGTTTCTCCGGTTCCCAGAAGTGCCGACAGAGTTTGTCACTATTGTATCTCTGATTTATTAATAGAAATATTTTTTCCTGTCCAATTCATGTGCATTTGAATATGAATATTGAATCCATGAATGTATTTACTTGCTTATACATGATTGATTATATATTCTAGAGTAGCTCTAACACACTTATATATATCATGCTTGCTTTGTTTGCTGTTGTTGAGAGAAAATTATAATTGCAATTGCATTGGAAAAGCTCAACGAGGATCTACTTCAACCATCCGGAATAAGGTACGATTCTCTATCCCTTAGTGTTAGATTTGCTTATTTCTCTTGCATATTGGGAAAGATTGATTTCTAGTGTCATACTGTCTGTTGTGGTACCCCCAAGCCATAAGAAGTTTTTCTCCGTAAGAGAATTGGTGACTCTGCTGGGGAGGTTCATAGTTGTTTTTATTTGGGGATTGGGTATACAATGTGCTTGAATTGCTCTTTATTTCTCTGTTTCTGTGTTGGGTCTGGAGGTATGTTTGCCCAGTAGTGTCCTATAGGAGTAATTTGACCTTGGATTCTTAGTTTTCCCTCTTTTTCTTCCTGTATGCGAGTATGTGCGGCACACTCGCGTATACACACGGTTTTTGCTTGAATTCCTGCGTATGTACACTGGTTTACTACATACAGTCGCGTATGCCTTTATTTTGAGCTTTATTTGGAGGATTGAGTGTTGGTGGGTGAGTTATGATGATTGTTGAGTCTTCCTGGGTGCTGTTGGTGTCTATATACAGCCTCTATTTCTTACTAGAGACCCCTTTTGATATATTTTTAATTAGGTTTTGTTCTTGTCATTCATTTTTTCCTTTTTGTCTTGGGATTAGTGCATTAGATCTCTTTTATCTTGATGCCTTGCTTGGATGCTGTTTGTGAGTGGTTGCAGGGTCTGAGAGTTGTAGGGTCTATTATTGCTTTCTATATCTCATTTATTTCAAAAAAAATACAAAAATATTTTGCTTTTGCATACTTATGCATTCTTGCAATTTTGCACTCGCATGGTACTTGCATTATGTTTTCTTATTGAATTATAGTTAGGTTTTCATTTAGGAATGATTGCATTCTCATTTGAAGGAAAAACTTGCATCTCATGTAGTGGCATACCCTATTTTTCATTCTACAAAATTGCACTTGGCATTGTTTGTTAGGTGTGCACATTTATTTCATTGCTGAGTCATAATATCATTAGTTGCATGACTATTTTTCTTTGAGTAATTCGCACAACCATTAAAATCAACGCTTAATTAAAATGAACTACACATCTTTCTTTTATAGGGTTTACCAACAAGATTAGGATTTAGAGTCTTGGAATAGTTCATTGTGAGTCAATTCCCCAAGACTACTAAACACAAACAATTCGGTGTTTGTCTAGGTAAGAGTGAGAAATCCTTGGTATAATTAGTGTTTCTTAGGAAGCTCCTCTTACACAAGAGTCAAGCACGAGGAAACACACACTATTGTGATTGGGATAGCCCTTGGTCACTTTTTGTGAGTGTCAGAGATATTTCTAGGATCGTATTCGTATCTGGGGGCTTTTGAGGTACCGATTGGTGCTTTCGAGCTTTGGGCTTTTCTACCCTGCCCATACGATCGATCCCTCCTACGACTGTCCACTTGAGCATTGGTTATATTGGGGTGACCTTAGTTTCCTTACCTAGGTATCACAAAGGGTACTTACAGAGGTTATTCTGTAGGTGTCCTGGCCAGGTAGGGGTCGGACAACACAGTCGCTTTACGCGTTGAAGCCGAGGGCCACTATAATTGGTTATGAACCTCCTCTTGTAGTGTATGGGAGTCTTAAGCCTCTCCTATGTGAGGCATGCTTGCTGCATTTGGGAGCTCAGATATCCTCCCCTTGGTTTGTTTGTTTTTTCGTTGTAGATTTTCTTAGGAGTGTGCTCTGTGTACACTAGATTGCTTAGGGTTGTGTAGCTAGATTGAATCTTTTTCTTTTGTTGAGTCATAGTGGATTCGGGTGCCGCACTCTGCCATTCTCGTCGTTTAGTAGGACTTCTACCTTCTACATCTCCTCCTCTGTTGGGAGAGAGAACTAGACAGTCCAGGAAGACTAATTCTCACTTTGATTCACACACATCTCACCATGAGTTACCATGGGTCTGAGATTCCAGAGCGTCTCACTTCTCCACCTCCCGTATGGGAGGTTGAACCTTTGAGCACGTATGGGACTCCGGTTGGATCTAACCACCATGTGGTTGGAGCATCACACAAATATTTATCACAATTTCCAGATTATATAAACGCAGACCGCCGGTATTGGTCACATAATCTGAGCGGTGATATTCAACATGCACCCACTAGCACAATAAGGTATGGCATACCAGACCTTCCCAAGATCGATCCGACACCCAATGTTAGGTTGGGTGTTGACCCTGGTGTTGTGCTTGGGGGCACTTTCATTCCCTTCCAAGCGGAGAGGTTTAGTAGTACTATTCATATTGCACCTTCCATCCCTGCTGTGGGAGGACCTTCACACATGCATCCTAGGCCTAGCACTGCCGTTCCCCTTTGGCGGGCTGATCCTAGACATGTGAATATCATGGGAACAAGTTACATCCCTTCCCATGTTCCATCGTCTTCAACACTAGTTCCTTCAAATGCATTTTTGATGACACATCCTCCTCCTAACTCACATGGTCCTTCGGGCTGGAGTTCTACTGTTAGTCATGTTCTTCCCGTGTCTGCTCACACCGTAGTGTCACAAGGCTATGTGCCTCCTTATGTGTTAGCTGGGTATGTGCCATCTTATCGATAGTCTTATGGACTAGCTTATGGACCATCCTATGGAGCATCTTATGGAAAAACCTATACACCTTATGGGTCTGGGTATCAACTCGTTTATCAGTCTCTTAACTATGGATTCGTAGCACCCTAGCCTCAGAGTACTCCAAACTACAATACACAACCCTATATGGGTCAAATGGGAGGAGGTTACTATCCCACTAGCCAAGGACATGGTGTCTATAACAATCAAACATATGTGAACCAACCTTATCAGGGAGCATGGAACCAAATGGCTCAACCTAGGCTCCCTTTTCTTGCGACATTAAATCTACCTGACTTGTCGAGATTGACAAATGATCCTGTGTCTTATGAACTGGCATGGCCGGTCATTCCCTACAAGCTTCATTTGGACATTCCAAAGTTCAAAGGTAAGGCTGGTGAAGATCCTGGTGAACACGTTACGACGTTCCACCTTTGGTGCTCTTCGAACTCCTTGAACCACGATTCGGTTCGTTTAAGGATATATCAACGCACCCTCACAGGGCCTACGGCGAAGTGGTACATAGAGTTGCTCGGGGGTACTTATACATAGTTTAATGACCTAGATATGACCTTCCTCAATCACTTTCAGCTACCCGTGCGTTATGATGCCGATACTGAACTCTTGTCTCATGAACTGACATGGCCGATCGTTCCTGCTAAGCTTCCTTTGGAAATTCCAGAGTTCAAAGGTAAGGCTGGTGAAGATCCTGGTGAACACATCATGACATTCCACCATTGGTGCTCTTTGAACTCCTTGAATCACGATTCAGTTTGTTTAAGGTTATTTCAACACACCCTCACAGGGCTTGCGGAGAAGTGGTACATAGAGTTGCCTGGGGGGACTTATACATAGTTTAATGACCTAGCTATGACCTTCCTCAATCCCTTTCAGCTACCCATGTGTTACGATGCCGATACTGAACTCTTGTCGACATTTCGACAGGACAAAGCCATCCATATCTCTGATCACATTCAAGAGTGGCATAGACGGAAGAGATTGATTAAGGCCTTCATTCCACCAGAGTTCCTTTTGGAATGGTTCCTCAAGTATTTATTTCCTTTCATAGCGAAGGATGTTTTCACATCCAGAGTGCAGAGTGATGAACAAGCTATCTTTAGAGATTAGCAATTGGATTTGATTTATGCTCAGTCTGGGTTCTTGTATGAGATCATACCAAACGCACCTAGATCCAATTTCGACCCTAAGTTTAAACCTGGGCCACATGTGGATGGCATTGTTGGATCCGCAAGTGCTAAGCCTGCAAGCTCGGTTACAAACCAAATGAATAACCTGTTTATTAACCAGCCTATGTCGGGATGAGCTACGACTTTGTCTCATCCTACCCAAACCACGGATGTGCTTTCAGTGCAATCGTCGAACCAGAAAGTAATCAGCAACCCGGACGAAATAAAAAGAAAGGTAAAAACAATCGAAAGGGTGGGAATACAAATGAAAATGATAATAATGACAAGAACACCAATAATGCTAGGGTGGACAAGAAACCTAAGTGTAAGGTTAAATTTCCTTGTAAGCTTTGTGGGGATGATCACCTCACTCACTTGTTCCCTCGGATAGAAGATGCCTCGAATTTCATAACACAAAGCCTAGCCGTGTTGACAAATCCTTTACCACAAAACCAAAATATGAACTCGAGGACTATGGATCCTGGTAGTGCCTCTGGTGGGACTCCAAATCCGCTGGACATCGTTAGTGGCCATGGTTTCATCAATATGATGTTTGTTGAAAATCTTGTAACACATTCTAAGGATTATGGTACGTCACAACTTGACCTAGGGAAAGAACCTGCTCCACATGAGAGCCCTTTGTGTATTGAAAAACCTTGTGATAAGCCTGAATCTCCACCTCGCATTCCTAACAGATTCTCAAAGCATTTGGGGCACAATCCTAATGCCTGAGCTTCCCAGAACTATTCTATCGTCAAGGATTTTGGCCAGACTATTTGTGTGATGTCTGCTTTAGAAGTTCTTCAGACTTATCCTCCGCAAAGGAAAGCCTTGTTGTTTGCTCTTGGGGTGGCTGATGGAAGCTCTCCTTCAGTGATCAAATTTGAAACTCATGGAGTCTAGCCTCACTTGCCTTACTATGTGTCTCTTTTGGTTCATGTAGAGTGTTTAAACAATACCATCAAGTGCACAACGATTGATGAGGGCGCTGCGGCTTCTGTGATGTCTTTGGCTTGTTGGAAGGGGTTGGGTTCTCCTACGTTGTCTAAGTTGGGAACCATGTTGACTGTGTTTGATGGAAGATCTTTTCGGCTGCATGAAATACTTCCTTCCCTTGAGGTTCAATTGGGAGGGAAGACCATTGCGATCGAGGTTGAGGTGGTTGATGTGCCCCTCGACTATAATCTTTTACTGGGTAGGAACTGGATTTACAATATGCAAGCAGTCACATTGTCACTCTTCTGGGTTGTTTGTTTTCCTTTGGATGGGAATATTGTGATGATCGATCATAGATCCTTTGATAATTCTAGTTCAAAAGCATTGTCGAGAGCTTCTATCTCAGTTATCGATCATTCTCAGCCGGAAATTGAGAGTATTGGGGTGGGAATGTATCCTTTGTTAATGGGAACTTTTAGTTGTTCCGCACCCATTCTTATGATCGGTTCGAGTCTTGGTAAGGCTTCAACGTCATTGAGTTCGGTTCCTTTTCACACTTTGCATATGGAGTATCCTTGGACTCTTCCTTCTCCGAGTACTTTGGGTGAAGATTCTATACCTTCCAAGATGGACATGCCGTTGTATACATCTATGGTGGCTTATCAAGCTAATATTTATCATGTTGTAGAGTCTAGTCCTTCCTCTTCGCGGACGGAGGAGGAGGACCCTTATGCACTATTTTCTTGGGAAGTGGCATCATCTCACTCACATGACTTCCTCGATGACATTTTTCCATCAGACAAATCTATTCTCGAGGCTATGGATGGGCTACAACAACCTTGGGGAGAGTTGCATCATAGATCTTATTTTCTCCCTAAGCTTGATGATATTGAGTGTGATGAATTTAAGGCGATATTTATCGAGAAAATTGGTAGGCTCGTGGTCCCATTAGGCTCTCTTGGCAAGTATGCCAAATGGAACATGTCTAACTTGTCACCAACTATACCTATCCATATTTCTTACGTTCCTGACAAGGTTGAAAATGTGTATATTGGGGGGAATTGTTCCCCCAATGAGATTAGAGAATACACCGATCCTTTTAAATAATTTCGAGATGTGTCCACTTGGTCATATGAAGAAATTCCAGGAATTGACCCTCATATTGTCGACCAGGAAATCAAAACCTATCTGGATGCTAAACCTGTTCGACAACGATTGCATGCAATGAATCTTAGGAAAGAACTTGCTATTAAGGCAGAGATAGAGAAGTTACCTTGACAGAGTGGGTGTCAAATCCCATCCCGGTGGATAAGAAGCAGGGAACAATTCATGTATGCACTGATTTTCGAGACTTGAATCGAGCCTGTCCTAAGGATAACTTCCCCACACCATTTATTGATCAGATTTTGGATGAGTGTGTGGGAAGCAAAGTTCTCTCCTTTATGGATGGCTTTTCAAGATATAACCAGATCCAACTTAAACCCGAGGACCAACACAAGACTGCTTTCATTTGTCCTTGGGGTACGTTTGTGTACCGAAAGATTCCCTTTGACCTTAAAAATGTCAGAGCAACGTTTCAATGGGCTATGACCTTCGTTTTTCACGATCTTAAAAATATTATTGAAGTGTATTTGGATGACTTAGATACTCACTCTCATATGAGGGTGCGTCATCTTTATCATTTGCGTTTGGTTTTTAAAATATTCCACCATTATAAGATTCGGTTAAATCCTCATAAGTGCATATTTTGCGTGAAGGTTGGTCGCTTACTAGGGTTCATTGTTTCCAATGAGGGTATAAGGGTCAATCCTTTGAAGGTTAAGGCAATACTTCAATTGTCCCCCCCGCGTAACATTAGACATCTTCAATGTTTGCAAGGTATGGCAAACTTTTTGTGAATATTCGTGGTCAATTTTTCCAATTTGACTAAAGGATTCATGCGTTTGTTGAAGAATGACACTCTGTTTATCTAGGATGAGTGAGCCCAAGAGTCTTTCTATGCTTTGAAGAGAGCCTTGGAATCAACCCCCGTGCTTAGTACACCCAGATATAGCTGTGAATTTTTGATATATGTGGTCACGTCTCAAGAGACAATTGGTATGGTATTCGTTCAAGAGGATGATGAGATTCATGAGCATGTCATCTACTATCTTAGCCGAAACCTTATTAATGCAGAGCTTTGTTATACCCCTGTTGAGAAGTTGGCCTTGGATACCATCCATGCGGTTCAACGTTTGAGGCATTATTCCTTCTTCGCCAAACTTTTGTTATAGTTCACATTAATCCATTTCAGTTCATCCTCAACAGAAGGATGATAGGGGGAAAGTACACAAATGGATTGTGATATTGCAAGAACTTGACCTCGAGTTTGTTTTGGTGAAGTCGAAGAAGTCATTAATTTTTGCTGAGCTTATATCTGATTTTCTGAGTTTGGATGAGGGAGAGGTTCATGAGGAATCTTTCATTGATGAGCACATTTTTTTCATTTCGAATACGGACCCATGGTATGGGCACATTATTGTCTACTTGCAAACCTTGAAGGTTCCTTCTCAACTCTCACGAGATGAGCGTCGATGACTACGTCATGTAGCGAAGAATTACCTCATTGTGGATAACACTTTGTATCACCGTGGGGTTGATTCCATTTTGTGTCGTTTCTTAACTCACGAAGAGGCTGAGGTTGTGCTGAATGATTGCCACGGAGGGGCATGTGGTGGTCATTTATCTGGACTTTCTACAGCTCAATTTTTTTTGAGAGAGATATTTTTTTTCGTCCATCTGTAAAGATTGTGTTAATGCGGTTAAGCAGTGCCACCCTTTCCAGGTGTTTGCACGGAACATGCACTCGCATCCTGCCCCTTTGCGTTCGATTATCACCGCCGGTCCCTTCACCAAGTGGGGGGTTGATTTTATGGATTGCAACCCAGCTTCAACTGGGGGCAACCATCACATTATTGTGGCTGTTGACTATTTCACGAAATGGGCAGAGGTTGTGCCCACTATTAAATCCGAAGTTAGGGTATAAGAAAGAGCATTCCTCTTCTTACTATCCTCAAGTGAATGGATAGGTTGAAGCAATGAACAAGTCATTGAAGTCCATTCTCCAACAAACCATCACGCAAAACAAGACCAATTGGCATATCATGTTATCTCCTGCTTTGTGGGTGTATCGAACCGCGGTTAAGACCACCATTGGTTTTTCTCCATATCAGTGTGTGCATGGGGTGGAGTTGATATTACCGGTTGAGTGCGAAATCCCTTCTTTAAAGCTAGCCGTGGAGCTTTTACCAAAGACTTCCACATTGGAAGAGTGTTTGCTCCACTTGGAGCAGCTTAATGAGCAGCGTTGAGACACTTTAGTGGTTCTTGAGATTAATAAGTGTCGCGTTAAGGTCCAGTACGATAACTTTGTCCATATTAGGAGGTTTAGTGAAGGTGGCTTGGTTCTTTTGTGGGACCAAGCTAAGGAACCCTTGGGGGTAGGAAAGTTTAACCCTATGTGGCAATGTCCTTACGTGGTCAAGTGGGTATTAGAGAAAGGTTCCTGTGAGTAAGTCAATTATGAAGGGACAACCTTGGCGGAGCCTAGAAATGGGCTCTATCTTAAGAAATACTATGCATGATTCTTAGCCGAGGCCGATTTGTTGTATATTATTGTACATTTGCATAGCTTATTTTTGGTCTATTTGTGGTGATCGATTTTGTTGACTAGCTTTCGTTTGTTGTGGCAGATGTCGATAGAGTCTTCAGTTTTTGTAGGATTCACTGATGGTGCTATCCGCCACACTCAAAACTCAACTTCGACTTCTTGGGTGATTTATACTCCTACAGGTCAAGTGTTGTCTTCAGGAGGTGTTTGTATATGGCATTCATTGAACAATGTTGCATATTATAGTGTCGTTATTGAGTTATTGTGTGATGCCATTTCACATGGTATTCACTCTCTTAAGGTATGTCTTGATTCGCAGTTAGTCTTCTCACAACTAAATGTCTTGTATCATGTTAGGGATTCCACTTTGTTACGAACGTTCTTGCATGTCAGGTTGCTAGAACGACAATTTGAGAGCATAAAATACATCCATATTACAATAAATTTTAATCAAGTTGCAGATTCATATGCTAACTATGTACTAGATTGGCATTTGTTTCACGTATGATAAAGCATTCACAAACACATTTAACATGTAAATAAAATAATAACCGATCATCATAGGTTTTTTTTCATTAAAATATATGTCCAAAATGTGGTGTCATAATACATAAGTGTCATATACAAAAATTGGGCTTCCAAGCCACCAAAATGTACTACATGGTCATACAACAAAAAGTACTCCCAGGTATCTAATCTTGGGGAGGAGGAGGGTGCTGATCATGGTAGCACACTACGGCTTTAGCTAGCCAGTGAAACAAACACACCCATGCACATGGCACACCCACCACCTGGCACTGCATGGCCTTAGGCAAGTCCTCGACTTGCACCATGGGAACTCTATGTGTCAATCGAACAAAGTTTGTGTGAATGATTTGGAGCATACGCTCCACATCCACACCCATGATCTCGTCTCCTCTTCCCCTCCGTTGATGATGAGGGAATCCATCTAACCATCGTGTTCCCAGATTTGAACGTATAGGACCGAGTATCACTATATGTCGTCACACCAAAAACATGTCTTTTTGATTGCATATATCAAAAAACACAAAAAAATTTAATAATTCAAAAAACAAGTTTGAGTCGGGATTTGTTACCTATCTCCCCATATGTAGATCTTGGTGGAATAGGCATGTATGGGTCTCCATGGAAGTATTTCCGCTCGTAGGGGTAGTCATCTATGGTGATGATCTGCCTATGCCACCAGAGGAAGAAGTCTCCTAGGTAAGGGTTGGACACTCTCCCCCCTCCTAGTCTCCGCATGAAATTTGCCAGCGTAGCTGAGCTAGATTCCTTGCACCATGTGGGGAAATATCAACTCTTGGGCTTAGCCCCGCCACACGCTAAAAAAAGAAAGTACTCAAGATGCTTCCATAACCGAATTTCCTTATCCTGCCCATATTGCAATCTGTAAGCTGCTGCTTCATGTTGCTCAACAATGAGGTACTCCAATCATATATAGTAGGTCGCATACACTCCACCACATAGAACGTCAAAGGCCTTGAAACTTAGTGGAGGGATGCCAAATTCGCTATCCTGCCAAGTGCCAATAGTATGGCTTTTATGCCTAGGTTTTGGATTGAGTTTGTCAGGATTTGAATCCGAACCTCCTCTATGGTCAGTCCACCTCCTATCCCACGAGCTCATAGGTTTACCACTTCCCCTCTTCGAGACATTCCTGTGATGAAATAAATATCCTCAACCTCGAGGCTGAGGGGCATCCCGTCCGACTGGAATGTCTCTGAGTCGAGATCCCAATACTCTACTAGAATCTGGAGTAGCCTTGGTTTAGCCCTCAAGTTCCCAAGGCGCCAAAACTTGTACAAACCACAAGCCCTCAAATCTTGTTGATCCATTAAGTCACCTTGCACGACTCGATCAACATCTTCATGTTCTCGTTCTCTCCATTCAAGAACCATCCTACACAATAATTTCCAAGTTTCATCAATATTTGACCTTGATTTTGCTATTTGCGTCCCTACACACGTCTGTTTTCAAAACAACCACATACATACACAGGTATCGCATTTTTTTCGCGTATGCCCATCCTTATACGTGGAAAAAGACCTGATTTTTTCGTGGGCCGAAATCGCCTTCTTTGGGATGGCCCAAGTTAAAAAAATGACCACCAAAATTAAAAATAAAATCATGAAAATGGAAGAGTGGGTCAAGATGATCTACCTGAACTAGACGGTGTGTTATTTCGTGGACAGATGCTTCCAGAATCATCTTTTAAAGTTTTTAGTCCAAAAACACTATATTGGGTAAATTTTCAAATAGTATGGAAAAAATTATTTTTTCACTATTTTATAGAATTTTTTTTGAAAATTTTACCCACTTTTCTATAGTTTGGGCTATTTTTGACCATTTTTGGACCGTTTGGCTTAATATTGTGTTGTAGGGACCCGTTTTGAGTGCGTTTTGACCAAGTCTTTGATCCGTTCGTGCTTATCACAAGTATAATGTCCGAACTGGCATATAGGTTAGGATTTCACATCCACTTGCATTTTGCATGACCTTATGACCGTTTCATCTCAACCTTAGTTACGAACCCATTCCACAATATCAAATAACCTTCATGCTATTGTTAAAAGTGGTATTGTGCAAATGGTAGAGCTTTCCTATACATGGGTGCCCTATTTAGATCCTATTTTGCATTTGGTACCCATGCTGAGATGCCTCCTTTAGGTTATGGGAGTCCCTTTTTAGTCCCTCCATGTCCTTGAGCAAGAGCTTCATACTCCTCTTGAACTTTATGTTGGATTTTCCCCATAGAGACTCCCTTGTATATATGAAGTTGTAATTGCATTTCATGAGTTTTTCTTGCCTTATTGAGATTTATGCCAGCTCCCTCCTTTAGAGTTATAAGCCATATAGCCTGAGCTTGTCTCATGTCCAGCCAAGCAAAGTCTTTTACATATCCTTTGCAGCTTGATCATCCCTTTTTCGGGAGGAGACCTTCCCCCGAGTGTCGCTATCCTGCACATACTTCATTGCATTGAGCATATGTATGTTCCCCTTCTTGGAACTAGTTTGCCTGTCCCAGACACTCATCTCCTCCTAGATATGTATTATAAAGCACTTTTATTCTTTTTCAAGATTTTCAAAATATCTGAAAAAGTCCAAAAAAAAAAAAACATAAAAAGCCGGACCAGAAAAGATGTTATATTTGTTAGTAGTTGAGTCATGTCGCCTTTGAATAGAGCAATGTATATCACATCCATTGGTTGGGTTATTAGTTTGACTTTAGGAATTGTACTAGTTACTCTGATTTTATCTCCATCGACTGGTTACGCTTCCAGTCCCCATGGAGCCTCTGTTGATGCCTATTGTGTAACAGAGATTTCCTATTTTGCATATCGAGTCCATTCTGCCTACCTTCAGTCACCGCTTGCCTTATGCTCTTGTTTGAAGGAATTGGAAGCATGAGTCGACCATTCCTTAGTTATCTTGACTTTGCATGTCGACCATTCATGGTACTGTTACTGGTTCGTGCACATCTTGTTCGAATTATTCCACATTATATAGCGTTGCTGAGTATCTCATGTTGGTTGATGGGGGATTCCTTAATGCCCCTTCTAGCGGATTTTATTCCATCGACTTCAGATCATTTATTCTGGAATAGGAGTCTGGAGTCATTTGAGTGCCTTGAGACTTACAGTCATCAGTGGTAGGTTCTCTCGCCATCGACAGTTTTGGGAATACATCAATGTTCCCTAGTCGATGGACTCTTTCAAGTGTTCGACCTCAACACATCTATTCACACTTGTTAGATTGCACTATGTACCTTGATTCCCATTATCATTATCGGTGGGTGATCTCGCGTCTGTTAACGGTATACATCAATGACTGGTAATCAGACGATGGACTACTATGTTCAACCTTGACACATCTATTCACATAGTAGGACATGTACTCGTAGCGATTTGTGTAGAATACCTTCTAGCTTAGTAGCATTCCATATATGCTACCTCCTTGATCATGCCAATATTCATGAGATTTCAGCTCTTGTGATCATGATTCCTGTGATTCCAGTGTATATCATATATCTTCATCCACTATGGAGATATTGATCCATTGTATATTTTACGCAGCGATGACCACACATGACACTTTGTATATCATGCCTATTCATGGGCATTGTACTCTTATGTATCTGGCATTGCTACATGTATTTGCAGTCACATGCAGAGATTGATCATTGTATAATATTGATGAGTGGCTGGTTCCTCCACCTGGGTCTTCATTACTCCACTTCTGGGATGGATTTTATAATGTATTTCGGCCATCATGTTACCCTTCTAACCTCACACATTAGGGGGAATATGTTATAGATGATTTTACCACACCTGGTTGATCACACATTTATGGCCTTCCCTGTCCCTCTGCAAACTCTTTGGGCCCCATGGACTTATATTATACTTTGATGTTCCAAGATCACCCCCAAAAATTTTCTGTTTATACCTATACGCGACTTGTAAAGCAATACTCGTGTGTATACACAGATTTTGACCTCAAACCCGCATACATCAGGATGTGTGCAAAAAGACAAATATTTTTGGAGTTTTCCTCATATGAGTCCGAATACCTTGGCTCTTGGCCTTTCATATTCCTTGAGAACGCTCAGACTCGTCCCTCCATTACCCCTTTGGAGCACTATATTTTGAGCCTCTTGGATACATTGAAGGAGGAGAAATTGAAGAGTAAGGAAACTATAGTCCATTGTTGCCTCAGTTTTGCTTATACTTGAGTTTGCATCCCTTTGTCCCTTGGAGCACATAGTGTTTTTCCCAAGCTTTCCTTTGCTTTGTGAGCTTGCTATTGAAAGATGGAGGATTGAAGTGGTGGAGGACTCGATTTCTCCAGTTCGCGGAAGTGCCAACAAAGTTTGTCACAATTGTATCTATGATTTATTAATAGAAATATCTTTTCCTGTCCAATTCATGTGCATTTGAATATGGATATTGAATCCATGGATGTATTTACTTGCTTATACATTATTGATTATATATGCTAGAGTAGCTCTAACACATTTATATATATCATGCTTTCTTTGTTTGCTGTTGTTGAGAGAAAATTATAATTGCAATTGCATTGGAAAAGCTCAACAGGGATCTACTTCAACCGTCAGAAATAAGGTACAATTCTATATCCCTTAGTGTTAGATTTTCTTACTGCTCTTGCACATTTGGAAAGATTGATTTCTGGTGTGATACTGCCTGTTGTGGTACCCCCAAGCCATAGGAAGTTTCTCTCCGTAAAACAGAGCACATGGTTGTACAAATTCATGCAAAGGGAGGCCGTACAAAATCGACAGAGGCTGTACAACAACAGCAACTGTACGGATTCTGTACAACTAATGCAGAGGGCTGTACTATTGACACAGGAGGATGTACAACTACACAGGGGGATGTATTGATTTGACTAGGTCTTCTCAGTGATTCACAGAGGTTCTATTTTTTCAGGTTGGGTGAATTCATCTACTGGATTATAATTGTTCCATATTTTCATAATAAAATTTATTATCTGACTGCTGCACTGATTTTCCTGTCTTGGGTTTTATCCAGGGGTTTCCATACCCACAAATATTGTGTCTATATTGATGTGATTATTGTTATATGTTTCTCAGTATTTATTTTCTGCTGCATTGCTAGTAAAGAAACTCATGTGTGGTTATTGGTAAAAACTAAAAAATATACTGTGTAGCTCAAGATTGAGTTTTAAAGAAATTTACATTTGGTACAACTATGATTGTCAAAGTAGACCATAGTGGGCTCCAACATCCAAGAAGTCATGAAATAGTGGATTCTTGGAGAGTTTAATACAACTCTAATTCTTAGAGTAGACCACAGTAGGCTTCACGATCTCAACTGTTGGTTTTGCAATAAGCTTGTGACATTGGATGGATTCACAACTAGTAGTGTTGGTTTCCATGTAGTTGACCTCTGCTGAACTCAATGCTATTGAAGCCTGCTACCTGTTGAACCAAAAAATCAGTCTTGAGCCAAATTGAAGCAACATCCCAAAGTACTCTTCTTGTCACCTGCATCTCCTGTGCAGTTAGAATCAGTGAATCCATGCAACATCAACTGACCATCTTGCATATATCAAATCATAATTTAATATTCACTTCAAATATTGGAGCACATGTTTTGCAGTTATTTAAAGAATTTTCCTTGGCTCAACCATGAATTGTCTTAAAGTGTTCATTTTAAAACATATATTAGGCTCGGTGTTAACTAGATACATCAAGGATGCATATAACTAATTATACACTAAAGGGTCTACCAAATTTGAGTCCAAGCTACCATGCAACTTTAAATCAAACATTATAGGAGTTTTCATGGGTTTATAATCCATCATGTGGAACCTTTTCAGGATCTCAACTGTGTATTTTCTCTACCCAATTAAAACTTCACCTGTACCTTGCCACACCTCTAGACCCAAGAAATATTGCATCAGTCCAATGCCCTTCATTTCAAACTCTTGTGCCAAATCAACCTTTCTCCTACAATGAGCTTGTCTAAACTTTCTAAAAGTATCAAATCATCTACATACATGACTAAAACATGTAGATCAATTCTATCAAATAAGTAATGCAAATTCAGATCTGCAACAATTTTGATGAAATCCAATCCTAACAATTACTCATGAATCCTAGAGAACCAATCATGGGGTGCTTTCTTAAGCTCATAAAGGACCTTTGTCAATCTGCACACATGGGTCTCACACCCATGCACCTCAAACCCTCTTAGTTGATTTTATTAGTTCTTCTTAAGATCTGATTAGATTATCTAGGATCTTTATTTGAAAGAACAACAAGTAGATACAAATGCATAAGATATAAAAGATACACAAGACACAAAGATTTTCATCAGGGAAATCATAAAGGAGAAAACCCCGCACAATTCTTCAGAATAGTAAGATGACCAAAAGCAGTAATAAGAAATGTTCAAGATCTATCTTTCTCTCCTTCTCTAGCTGTCTCTCTCTCTCATGCGCCTTAGAGAGTGTGTGTGATATATAAATCAGGGAGAGAGCCTCCCTATTTATAGCCTTTCAAGTCACTGACCAAATATAAGACCCAAGCTTACATGTCATCTCACATGGGGCCTACTTCTCCTAGAGAGACCATAATTACATATTACATGATGTTATACTGGGGACTATTTCCCCGACTTACAACGGAGGTTGTACCTCAAGGTATAGACACAATTTAGACATCCCGTAAATGGGTAACACACATACTCAATGGGGGTAAAACAACATACAATGATAATATACATCAGAATATTTTCCAAAGTTACAAATATGTCAACACTCCCTCTTAACGAGGAAGGTATTCTCTCTCTACACAGTGATCAACACATATGGTCAAGTCTTCATCGCATCATCTTCATTAAGGAGTCATAAAGTATTCATCATAACTGTTGCCATCATCTTCTTATAATTTTATCATCATACAATACTATTTGTCATCAGAAGTTTCTACGGTGCCCACCCTTTTTCATGCTGGATGTAGGCCTAGCCTCCATGTAGGTCTTCATCATCTCTATGAGAAATCCATCAAGTATGTACATCCCAGGACTTATTATATGCCTCTTTCAAAACCTGTAGGATATTCTAGGACTGATTATATTCCACTGCAAAACTTGAAGGAGCATCCCAAGACTGATTACATGCCTTGCAACATCTGTGTACCCTAATGTTACCTCATCATCTTCAGATCATTTCATCATCACACGTAGCACAACCCAGATACACATAACACAACACTTACATCCATTGGCATGGGAGGACAAACCTACCACCATCCAGGAAAGGCTCAACATTTACATCAATGACCATGGGAGGACCAACCTACCATCATATCGGAAAAGCTCTAGCACTTACATCAATGACCATGGGAGGACCAACCTACCACCATGTCGGAAAGGCTCCAACACTTACATCAATGACCATGGGAGGACCAACCTACCACCATGTCGAAAAGGCTTCTGTAATAACATCAACGACCATGGGAGGAACAACCTACCACCATGTCAGAAAGGCTTATGTGTATCTGCATCTTCCAGACTTATCACTTCCCCTTGGAAGGAACCTCGATCTGAAGTACACCAATATTCTCTTTAAAGTATTCAAACTTCACTCTGACTATTTCTAGCATAGGATCACATCAAGACTAATTACGTCCAAGGATAACCTACGAGCTTCAGTAGGACTGATTACATCCGAGGACAACCTACAGGACTAATTACGCATGAGAAACCTACGAGCTTCGCCAATATTTTATGCTCAGACAACCTGTCTCACCGGCTATGCTAGAACTCATCATTCCCTCTTTCGAGAGATCTCGATATGGATCACATACTAGAGCTTCATTGCTCCTCTCTGCATCATACAAAAATGCAAGTCGGATCAATCAAATCAAATAGTAGCTTTCAAAAGAAACATACTACCTAACAAATAGCCGAGCAAGTGTCAACATATTTGTCCTTGGCTGTACTCAGCGCCTTGCAGGACTGCATCTTGCCAAACCAGTAGGCCATACTGGATCTCAAACAAAAGAAGCAACCCAAGGTGCTCTTCTTATCAGTGGCGCTACCAATTCGAATCAACAAAATCATGCAGGTTGGTCTTCTGATTCGTATCATACTTGAGCCCATACTCAACTGTACCCTTCGGGTACCTCACTGCATGCTTTGCAACCGGGTGAGCATGTCTTGGATCCGTCAGGAACTACCTCAAGTTGTTCATAGCAAATAATATTTTTGGTCTTGTATTCGTCAGGAACATCAATGAACATATCATCTGATGATACATCGTGGCATCAACTGTCTCTAATGAAGAATCACACAAAAGCTTCAAGTTTGATGCCATAGGTGTGGTTATCGCCTTGCAGTCAAGTATTCTAAATTTATTCAGAATCTCCACTGCATACTTTCCTTGAGCAAGGAAAATCTCATTTGCATTCTTCTACACCTCCATGCCTAGGAAGTAGTACAATATCCCTAGGTATTTCATCTTGAATTCTATAGCAAGTCTCCTTCTTGCATCTTTAAAGAGTTCCTATTTTCCTGTCAGGAACATGTTATCGAAATATAATAGGGGCATCAGTGGTCTTCCACCTTCAACCTTGAAGTAAAGGTTTGAATCTACTTTACTCTCAGTAAAGCCTAGGGCCATCAGTAAGCTGTCCATCTTGCAGTACCATGTCGAACTTGAGGATCTTCTGTAGTCACTCTCTCTGAAGCAGAGCATAATTCTCCCTCTTCCTTTCGCACTCTATGTATTGAAACATTCTGTAATGGAGTGACAAGTAGCTTCCTCTGCTACTAATATTCTATGTATCCATCTAGGGTCACTCGATACCAAGATCCTCTATATTGAACTTTGTTGAAATTTTTTTATCACACCCATCTGTGAGTTTGTCATCCTCTATAGGCTTTCATCTTCAATCTTGTAGCAAAGGTTAATATTTTCGTCACTCTAGGTGTTCTTCAAGCTCCTTATGTAACTTTATGTTCTATCCCATGGGTGCCTTCTGAGCTCATGCAAGGCCTTATTTAATTTGCACAAATGAGTTTTCTTGTCATGTGTCTCAACTCCCAGTGGCTGCTCTACGTATACTTTCTCCTTGACTCGTCATTGGTGCAAACGTCTCTTCGTAGTCTGTTCCTTCTTTCTTGTGAGAAGCCTCGTGCTACGAGTCTTTCCTTGTATACCACGATGCTGCCATCTATTGCATGATGGATCTTGTAGATCCATATGGAAGACACTACGGACTTCCCTTCAGGTCTCGACACCACATCCTAGACATCATTCTTCTTGAACTGGTACTCTTTGATCATAGTCTCCTTCCCTTTCTTCTTGGCTACTTCTTCATAGTTGGAAGGCTCTGCATCAATGGTGTCGCTCAACAGTGTCACATAACTAGAGTGTGTCTGAGGCCTCTTTCTTTCTTTGGAAGTATCGTCATACTATTCTTCATATTGGATTATTTCTTGTGTCCAAGGTGGTCTTCATCTCTCAAGGTGGGTCTACCATTCTCTTTATATTCTTCTGAAGTTCTTTCTTTCACCATGGTGTCTTTGACTCGGGAGGCTTCAGGTTCCTCTTCTGAATTGTCGTTACTTGTTCTTCAGAATGATCTACAATTCAAGTTCAATTACATGATTAGAAACATCTCATAATTTCAAAAACATATTAATAGTGACAAATATATGTCACATATCCATGCAACTATTTTAGCCAATGCTACAACATTCATTCATATCCTGTACACATAGAATAACTTCTAGATGCCTTCTACCCCAATGTTATTAAGAGTGTGTACTACTCCTAATATGTTACCAAAGAGGTTTCAATCTAGAAAATGGAATGTTGTACAAAATCATTGACTTTTCATCCATCATGTGCAATTCAGTCATATAAATGCAAATACTCAAACATGTATAACAAATCAACTGAATATAAACAAATGCACGAACAAACAATATCATGAAATGACAGTTGAATACTTATCTTTATTTTTTTGGTGGGTAGACTCCTTGTTGAGCCTTCAGCTTCATCATTTCTTATCCAAATGCTAGGACGGATAAGAGGTTCTTCATGAGTTGATTCCTTCTTATTCCTCATCGCTTGAGGGATCTTCTTTGAATCGTGAGATCTTGATCTGCAGTTGCTCCCATATTCTCTTCTCTTATTATGAGTTGAGCTTCTTCTTGTGTGCACTCTTCCCGAAGTCTACTGAAGGTAATCAACTCACTTTGTCACACATTCCTTGAGTGAATGAACCCCATGATATTGGGAGGCCATTCAAGGAGGTTATAACAATCTCTTCTTCTTCTTCGATTGCTTTGTCATAGCATCAAACACTTCCTTTTGGTGTCTTCAAGGATGACACATGCGGGATGAGATGATCTCTAATAGAATCTGCAATGATTCTCTTGTCTTTAGCCTTAGCCTCATCTCCCTCTGGCTCTTAGAACTTCCTTATTGAAATACTAATCCAAGTCAATTTCTTCAAGGATCACTGAGGTCCTATACTTCCATACTCAGAAGTTTTCAGCTTCATCAAGCTGGGTGTGATTAGTCATTTTGAAATGGGAACCTCAAATGTAAATAACAAAGATTTAGATCTTACCGATTTGAGGTGTCCAACCTGGTTTCGGAGCTGGCTGATATAGGGCTTTTCATAGAAACCCTAATTTACAAACTTTTGATTGGACAGAAATATTAGCCTCTTCAAGGTGAGCTGTCCAATGTACTTCTTTTCTGAAAATAGTGTTGGGAAGCTCCCGGAACAGTAAGCCCTAGTTTTCCAATTTCCTCTACATAAATGTTTGAAATTGATTTTGCTGTATCTCCAAAGTTTCGAATCCTTACAGTTTGAAACTTCTCACTGAGATATCCTGATATGTATTCTTTACAACTGTAATGAATATAAAATAAATTATTAAATAAACTAGTCAATTATGAAAGGGTGTGACCTTTCACGCCCAAAGCCTATAAAGGCGAGCTCCATTGTACATTTTATCCATCATGTAATATATTATTTACTATTCATATTCATTATTACAATGATAGTCAGATTCGACTAGCGGACAACTGGATTCGGTTGTTCCATTGCCACTCCCTTTAAGGAAGCTTTGTCCTCAAAGCTTAGATTATTGTTGTCGTCTTTTCATTTTTGTTTTGTGTTGAAACAACGTCATTACTTCCTTTATGTATTTTGTTTTAGAACTTGTATTAGGTATGTGCTTGTTCTTTACACCATATTTTGTCAATTTCCTTTTATTTGTTACTTGAATTTGTACTCCATTCTGTTTATTATTGTTGTCTCGTTTTCCATGGACATGAATATGAGGAACATTTTTGTGACTGACCATATCAAAATTTGTTTTAGAAATTGCTTGTCCCACGATACTTAGGATGTCATCATGTAATGTTTTCATTTTATTATGTTTATAATTTATCTCGAGAAGTGGTGTCTCTTGAGGCTTCTCACACTCAAAGTCACCAGGTAGTGTTACATTTAGGTTTCTCGAGGGTGGTAGAACAGTTAAGGTAGAAGATGAATCTATGATATTTGATTTGTCTGACTTGGATTCCTTGGCATACTGTAGGATACATTTATTTTCATTGTATGGATCATCTTTATTATCAATGATACTGGCTTGAATCCCATTATGATCTTGGTCGAGCTCATCTTTATCAACTATATTATTGGTATTTTGGTCATTCCTAAGATAGTTTGTCTCCTTGTCTTGTTTATTGTCTTGATCGACATGGTTTCTCTCATTTTTGTTGACATACTGGTCCAACATATTTGAGCTGCTGATATGGTTTGTACCAAACCGTAGTTTTTGTAATATTCCTATCATTGTATTTTGGTTCTGTGTCATGGTGCACATGTTCTATGTTAAGATGTTTATGTTTTGCGTTATGGTACTCATTTTGTCATCCATGTTTTTTTGTTTTTCGTTCAGGATGTCAAGTTTGTCGTCGAGCCTCCTTTCTAGTTCCACAACAAGCTCTTCTTTGAGTAATGTATTGTTATTTTGCATCTTTTCCTTCACGCATTTTAGGTCAGCGACAAGGGACCTTGTGTCCTTCTCCATTTTTTCAATTTTTCTCTTTTAGCTCTTCCATGGTCTTGGACCTTGTATGCAGAGGTGTGTATTTCAAAGCTATTTTGGCTTCGAAGGATGAATTTTTGAATAATATATTAATTAATTAATTAATTAATATTATTATTATTATATGATTTTTTTTTGTTTTTGTAAACTATACAATAATTTGTATATAGTATTGTATTAATTTATTATATAATATTTAATTTTTATATAGTTTATAAAAATAAATATTGAAATAATCATTTTATTATAATATTTTTTTTTTTGCTTTGTTGTAGGTCGTGGAGTGAATGGTGGATGGATGAAGGGTTGCAGAATGGTGGATGAGGGATGGGACGCATCTGGGAGGCTGGGGAGGGAAAGCATGGGAGCGACAGCGTGGAGGGAATGGAGGCTGGGCATGGGAGCTTGCTGGAAGGTGGGGACCAATGCAAATGAGAGGAGGGAATGGGATAAGGATGGAGTCGTAGGCGTGAAGGAGGTGAAGGGCGGATGGAGTGGAGGTGCACGGTGAATGAGGTGCGCGGTGAGGGTGATGGTAGGCGTGAAGGAGGGTGATGGCAGGCGTGAAGGAGGTGAAGGGCGGATTTGGATGCGGGTGGGAGGATGCGCAGAGGGTGAACGCGCAGAGGAGTAGACAGAGCTGCGGGCTGGGCTGGTGGACGCAGGGAGGAGGACAATGAAGGTTGGAGAGCGGATGGAAGATAGGAGGGTCACGTGGTGAATGGGTGCACAACAGTGGAGAATGGAGGTGGAAGAGTTGAGGAGGTCGGGGGAAGAATGGAGGAAGTAGGGTTTTTGTTTTGTTTTTTTTTTGGTTTTTTTTTTGGCAATACTTCAGATGAAGTGATAGGTAGTGGAAGAAATTGAGGATTTAAGGATTTATGAGCCGAGTTTGAGCTCAAGTAAGAATTAATGAGCCGATTCCGAGCTCACAGTGCAAGAGCGAATCCGCTCTGATACCAAATGGAGCAACCGAATCCGATTGTCCGCTAGTCGAATCCGACTATCATTGTAATAATGAATATGAATAGTAAATAATATATTAGATGATGGATAAAATTTACAATGGAGCTCGCCTTTATAGGCTTTGAGCGTGAAGGGTCACACCCTTTCATAATTAACTAATTTATTTAATAATTTATTTTATATTCGTTACAACAACCCCACAGGGTAGAGCATAAATGGATTTTCCAAGTGGGACTTATTCTGATTTTCCCAAGGTGACTATTTTGGGGATTATTCATCATAGCGAACTTGTATGGACTACCAACTATCATTGTTTCACATTATGGGTTTGAAAAGTGTACTAGAGAAACTATAGTCCGTTCCCTACCTGAAACATATTACGAAATTTCATTTGGACCTTCTTATCCCGAGATATAGCAAATATCCCCAGGTCACTTGTTTATAACGAACCTTGATTTGGAGGAACCATATCTCCTGAAGTATAGCGAATATGAGGCTGAAACTCTTACACAAGGTACAACATGAATGTCTCTTTGGCATGTAAAGGTTTCGGCTATTGACCCTTCTCCAATCTTGCATTATAGCGAAAGTTCTAGAAGGACTAAATTCTGTCTTCTAGGGTTTTTAGGCATGAAACCCTAATTTCCATTAGCTGCCATTGTAGTTGTATTTCAGTTGCATAGTGAAACTTTTCCGATTCAAAAAAAGCTACCACCAATAGACATGCCCTTGTGAGGTGAGTTAGTCTAGCCCTCCTTTCTTGATGATATGTGGAAATAACACCTTCAACTAGGAATCCATAGTTCCCGTAGTTGCATAGTGCCTTCTTTCAGAGAGGCTCTGATACCATGTTAGTTTTTCTTAAGATCTGATTAGATTATCTAGGATCTTTATCTGAAAGAATAACAAGTACATAAAAATGCATAAGATATAAAAGATACACAAGACACAAAGTTTTTCATCGAGGAAACCATAAAGGAGAAAACCCCACAAACTTCTTCAGAATAGTAAGATGATCAGAAGCAGTAATACAAAATGTTCAACATCCATATTTCTCTCCTCCTCTGACTCTCTTTCTCTCTCATGCTCCTTAGAGAGTGTGTGTGATATATAAATGAGAGAGAGTGCCTCCCTATTTATACCCTTTCAAGTCACTGACCAAATATAAGACCCGAGTCGACATGGCATCTCACATGGGGCCCACTTCTCCCAGAGAGACCATAATTACATATTACATGATGTTACAATCGGGACCATTTCCCCAACTTACAATGGAGGTTGTACCTCAAGGTCTAGACACAATTTAGACATCCTGTAAATGGGTAACACACATCCCCAATGGAGGTACAACAACATACAATGATAATATACATCAGAATATCTTCTGAAGTTACAAAAACATCAACAGTTTATGTAAGTTCCTTCTCAATCGAGCCATTAAGGAAGGTTGTCTTAAGCTCATTTGAGATACCTGCCAACTAAAAATAGATGCTAAAGTAATTATGGTCTTGATAGGAGTATACATGGCAATTGGAGCAAAGCTCTCCTCATTGTCAACTTCCCTTTTCTGGGAGAATACTCTAGCTATGAATCAATCATTGTACTTGTTGGCACTGTCATTAGCTACATGCCTCACCTTGTACAAATAATTGGAATCAACCATTGATTTCCCCTCTAGTTTAAATATTATTTCCCACACGTTATTCTTCATGATAAAGTTGTAATCCACCATGGCTTCTTGCCATACCTTCTCATTTGCGACCTCCTCATAACTGGAAGGTTCTGTATCAATGATGGAAGATACTAATGCAATATAACTAGGGAATTTCTTAGGAGGAAGACTTATCCGAAAAGAACTCGCTGTAAGATGAACTTGATTTGTTGTCTCCTGCAATGTCTATGTAATCCACCTCGACCTCTTTGCTGTAGTGGGTGGTAAATTTTTCTCTGTAACTTGTACTACAATTTGTTTGACCTAAACCTGAAGTCCTTGAAATTGTGGATTAACAACACTTGGGGCAGAAAGTGTCTTCTCCTCAATTAATACTAGGGGTTCATGGGACCTCGAATATGATGCATCCTCATCTACCTTCACATCCCAACTTACTACTATATTCCTCTGAGAAGGAACATGAATCTTGTAAGCATAAGAAGATTGGGTGTAGCATACTAGGATATCCTTTGAGTTATAGGGTTCAAGCTCTGTCCTCTTCTCTTATTTAATATGAATATAAACCAAACTCTCAACAACCCTGAAATGAGAAACACTTAATTTCTCTTGAAGGATTCCTTTAGAATATTGTCCTCAACACCCTGTGAAGACATTTTTTTAGTATGTAGAATCTGTTGAAATATTGTAACTTCAAAGGTTTTCTAAATGTATTTTACTAATGTACCCCAAGGGAGATTGTTCTATTCCTCCGCCGGGATGTTATTATTGTAATTGGTCATCATAGAGTCACGAGGTAAAGGATACATTGTAAGTCGGGTCAATAGCACCCTAATGAATATAATAAAATACCGTTTTGTGATTACCTAGGTGAAGTCAATCCAAACAGTTTAGTGGGGCCGACTTGATTAGGGTAAAAGTCAATTGACAAAAAGAGTATAAATAGAGGAGTTGTGATTCTCATTTGAAGACAGTTTCACTCACTTGTGCAGTGCATGGGGTAGAGAGAGAGACATACCAACAAGGAGGATAATACATGTTTTTGGGTTTTATCTTATACATCTTATACATAGGAAGTTTTGCTAGGTTTTCTTCCCCTTGAGGGTTTCCTAGGATAAATACCGTGTATATCTTGTGGTTGTGTTTCTTTCAGTGATTGTACATATGATACTGTTGTGAATTTGGAGTAAACACTAATGATATCTATCCAAGCATATGAAACCTTAACATGGTATCAGAGCTAACCTGAATATAACAACTTTCACAAGGTGAAACTCTCTCTCCTCTCCCTCTAGAAGAAATTAGAGTTTCTGCAAAGTTTGGAATTTTGAAGATTAGTTTGCATAGAAATTTGCACCTCCCTAGAGCGCATCTATTGAACATGGATCAAAGTTTTTGGGTGGTTGAATCTCTGGAAAATCCAAACCCTAGTTTGGCCCTGAATCAGAAAACTGCAGAAAACCAGAACCATAAATTCTGCAAAAACTGCAACCTCGCAAGTTAGTTTTGAAGGGTGAAGATTTGGGATCTCTAGAAACCAAGTGGACTAACCAACTTGCCTTAGTCAAGGCATCTCCTGGTAAGGTCAGCATTTAATTTTGAAAAATTTCAATTTTTAGTGACCTCCTCGATAGGATGGCCTTGAGCACCAAGCTTGAGGACAAACTAGAAGGAATACAAAACTTCCTAGCATGGAAGTACAAGACTGGTCTCATTCTTATAGAGAATGGTCTTGAGAAGTACATCAAGGATGAAGTTGAAAAACCAAAATAAGATGAAGCTAAGGAGAAGCATGAGAAAGACCTAATAAATTCAATGAGGATCATTGTTGATTCTATCAAAGATCACTTGATCCCTCAAGTGTCATCCAAGAAGACACCAAAGAAAATGTATGATGCACTTTCTTGAATGTATGAGGGAAAGAACATCAACACGAAGATGAATTTGAGAGCTCAACTGAAGTGCACCAATATGAGTTAAGGAGAATCATTCAAGATTACTTCACAAGGGTATCCCAATTTAGGGAACAACTAAGTGCCAGAACAACTAAGTGCCATTGGAGACACCCTTGAGGAGGATGAACTAGTTATGACTGCTCTCAATGGTCTCACTAGACTTGGAATCCATTCATACAGACTCTGTGTGCCAGAAAATAAAGTATGAAGTTTGACATTGTATGGGAAGATTGAATCCAAGAAGAAGCTAGAGAAGCTAACAGAGAAGCTCTACATAGAGAAGATGATAAAGCTCTATCCATCCATACTAAAAGAAGAAAATAATCAAACTTCAAGAAGGATAGTCATAGACCTTCAAAGAAGTTTCAAAATAAAAGAGAAAAAATTCAGAAGAAAGAGATCTCCTCAGAAAGTATCATTAGGAGATGACTATCAATATCCCATCAAAGGTATTGGTGAATCAAGCTACAATATTGACTCTGGAATTTCCATGAAGATGAAGGAAGTACTATATGAAAAAGAACATACTTTCCATCTCAACACTAGATAAGAAATTATATAGAGTTGCTTTTATAGATGGAGAAGTACTCATGTGGTCCAAAGGAAAGACACTTGAAGATGTTGTGGTCATTGGTGAAGAAGAAGGAGGAATGTACAAAATCAAAGGACATCCAGAGACAACCCTTGTCCATGAGACTAGTAGCTCAAGTGAACTATGACATATGAGGCTTGCTCACATGAACTACAAAGCACTACCCTATGTGAGCAAGGTGGTAACATGGTTACCAGATCTGAAGATTGATCATGAAGGAACTTGCAAAATATGTGCAAGAGGAAAGAACATCAAGAATCCCTTTTTGAAAAGAGAAACAATGACTAAAGAAATGTTGGAATTAATTCATTCTGATGTATGTGGTTCTATGCCCTCCACATCTTTAAGTGGATATGAATATATGTCACATTTATTGATGACTATTTAAGAAAGACATGGATATACTTCTTGAAGACCAAGAGTGAAGTGTTCGGGAAATTCAAGGAATTCAAATCCTTGATAGAGAACCATTTAGAAAGAAGAATCAAAACACTGTGATCAGATAATGGTGGAGAATATACTTCAAAAGAATTTGAAGCATTCTGCCAGGAAGATGGAATCAAGAGGGAACTAACCACTTCCTACAATCCTCAACAAAATGGTATCGTAGAAAGAAATAATAGAACCATTATGGAAGCAGTGGAAATAATGATTCATGACCAAGACCTCCCCATGTAATATCTCTTTTTGGAAATTTTGGAGAAATGCATAAATTGGGCAAAATTCGAGCTTAACTAGTCATGACTCTAGAGGGTTCCAACTTTCACCAAATGGTCCCGAATTTGAAAGGATATGGTATGGTGACTCTTAAAATATCCCAAGGTGGTTTATGGATACTTTGTATCAGACTTAGACCTCTCCAAACTTGTTTGGGGCTAATGACAAAATGACCAAAATTACTAGGAACTTGTGTTCAAATCCCCCCAAGGGTGATGGCCAAACTAGCTCTCCAAATCAAGTACGACCCTCCCAAATTTCAGAACAGAGTATGGGAATGAGTATTAGACATCAATGAATTTCCTTAATAATGTTTATTAATTTCTACAAGTGGATTATGATCTGCAACATTTGTAGGATAACTTTTATAGAAATTCCCTAAGGGAAATTTGCATTACGAGCTAGACTTGACATAGGAAAGGTAGAATACATGGTTTTGAGAGTAATATGAAACATGGTGGTAGTATATGGAGTACAAATTTATTCCCCAACAACATAAAACTAAAAGAAAAATCCTCCCACAAATCTGATACAATACTCCTTCAATATTGAATCCAAAGTCATGGAAACTAGTTATTCAATGGCATGGGAATGCAATAGTTTCACATATGGATTTCTTAGATTTTGACCCACAGAGAATAGGGAAATTAAATTACAGAGTAAAAAATCATATATGGCTGTCACAAAATGATGAAACTCGGAGAACATACCTCATACAAATATGATACAAGACTCCTTCAAGATTGAAGCCAAAGTCATGGAAACTAGTGATTCAATGGCATGGGAATGCAAGAGTTTCACACATGGATTTATTGGATGTAGTCTCCTCTCCTCTCCAAAGAAAGCATTCCAAAAACTCTTTATAAATTCTCTTGACCATATATAATTGACAGTTGTGGCACGGTGGACCAAAGGCATCCAAAGAAATTCTAACTAGCTCATCATCTTCAACTTTGTCCCCAACTGTTGCAATTTGATTTCTTAACTCTTGCTGTAGTTATATCGGTCCTACTCATGCGGGTAGTGTTGATATTGTTTTTTAAGAGCATCCTCTTGACACTTTCACACTCTGGTGTAACATTCCTCAGGAATTTTACATTTATTTGGAAACCTTTTTCTTGACAATATGATGGATCAAGTGATCCATCACCAAATCTAGTAGGGTTCACTTTGTTTCCGCTATCTTCTTATTGTGTTCTGCTAGATATTTGGCATCTGTAGGTGGAACAACCACCTTCTCCACAAGGTAACACAAATATTCCATTTAGAAGGTTATGTAATCACAATTTCCATGGCACAAAGTTGAAATCTCCCTCCAATGTGTGGCTCTCTTGCAAATTGGGATTTCCCATTGTTGTAACTTCTTTGAAAAAACTACTCTCTATAGTCACTGGATCAAAGAAGGATTCTCATGCCACAACCCTTCACAGGTACATGATCATGGGCACAAATATGCTTTGATAACTGAAGCTTGCAATACTTCCCACCGAAACCTCCGACAGTGCTCTACCATAGACAATTTACCTCTCCATAAACAAAATTTGGATGATTTCAAAAACTATCTTTGATACCATGTTAGTTTTTGTTAAACCATGGTAAGCAGAGTTTGCAATGAAATAATTACTAACTTGCTAGATATCTGAACCTTAAAATCCACTCAAAACTGTTGTTCTAATCATGCTAAAATCTGCAAACATACTGTAGAAAATATATAACAAAAACACACAGTTCTATCTTAAATCAAATCACTGTCATTTAGCAGGAAAATAGAATTACAACATACTTATTAAATCACTATTAAAAGCAAAACATAAACTCATTGAATGGACTTTCAAAACATGTTACTTCTTTATCAATTGTGAATTGAAATATGCTACAAAAAAAATAGAAGTAGCTAATTTATCACTTGCTGCTAAACTAGATGAATAAATCTATACCCTTGCTATCTCCTTTCTAGGTTAGAAAGAAGAGTAGGTACAATGAATTTGAACACATTGTTCATATATATATATAACCAAATTATTAAAAATAATAATTTTTCTTTATGAACAATCGTGACTTTACGAACTATCACTTAAGCCCAAAATCCTATTCTAATTTTATCAAATTAGAGAATTTGTATTAAAATACATTTTTTATTTGTCTCATGTTATTCATTTTCAGCCCTACTCCACTTGTACCAGAGCTGAGCTGTTTGACTCTTGGCACGCGTTTGCTCCATTTTCCATCTTCACAACCTCGCCACTCCTCCAACGCTCCTTCATCTCCACCCTTTCTCCCCATCACGACCCCTGCTCATTCTCATCGTTCTTCTCTCCTCCCCCACCTTCACGACTCATATTCCTCTCCCACGTAACCATCCGCCTTCCCACCCTACCTTCACCCACTATTCTTGTGCATCCTTCATGCACTCTCCCACACCACCACACCTGCATCTCTCCATACCACCATGCACACAAATCTCTTCACCAACATTCCCGCGCTGACCTCTTCTGCCTTTCACTCAGACCTTGCCACACTCCCTACCACCTCCCAAACTCGTCCCCCTCCTTCTACGCATGATGCTCCACTGCGCTACCCTCCCAATCCCCAAATCCACTTCTTCTCCTTCCACGTACAACCATACCTACACTCGCCTCACTACCTTGCTACACACTCATCATTAGGCTAGCTCCTCCCGCTATCTTATTGTCAACATCATACACCACCAGCGCCCCTCCTGCACCCTTGGGTATCCCCACCAACATCCATGCATCCAACCAACTTTACTCACCACCATCCACGTGACCTACATGTAAATAAATACAAATATATTATTATTATTGTATAATATTATATATATTTTATTTATTATTTTTTTAATCCAAAGTTAAAAGTAAATAAATTATGATTTATTTTTATTAAAAGTTAAAAAAATTCGTAGCTGCCTGGATTCAAACAACGAATAAAAATAAATCAAGGTTCAACATGGAGAAAATCCCAGTAGTCACAAGAATGGGAGATGTCAATGCCAAATTGGACCAATTGGACGAAAAAGTCAACAAAAGGTATGCAAAACTCAAGGTAGACATCGACAAAAATAATAATGAATTAACAAGACTCAAGGCAGGAATAGAGCAAGGCATCAATGCATTGAAGGTGGAGCAAAAGAAAACTCAAGTCTCTCGACAATATGTTGGCCATGCTAGGCCAACACGACACGACAACACCCCATGAAGTTCCTTTCTTTAACATTCCGTTAATATTGATTCCCCAAACACAAGGGTACCAAATAAGGGTAAAATTAGAGTTACCCAAATTTGATGGATCAATAAAGTAGAGGAATACTTTGACATCCATAACACAGTGATAAGATTAAGTACGCCACCATGCAATTGGAGGGAAATGCATACAATTGGTACATGTGGTGGAAGATGGCAACCCGAGTCTGTTGCTTTAGTTGGAATAAATTTAAGAACGATCTTCTTAAGAGGTTTCAAGGCGTAACCGAGAAAGACTTCTTTTCCAAGGTCACTAGATTGCAGCATAAAGACAGTGTAAATGAGTACACATGTGAATGGGAATATTGGGAAACTCGAGTTCCAGAACTAACTGATGACCAACGTCTACGAACATACATACACGGAATAAAACCACACAACCAATATGAGTTAGAATTGCATAACACTTCTACCCTGGAGAAGACAAGACGTAAGGCCAAGATCATCGAGAACAAATTTAAATAGTCCACTCAAAGCAAATTCGAAAAAAAACTACTCCAAAAGGATTCCTCATTAGAGGAAATTTCAATTCGAAATGGGCCTCCTAAGGAAAATAATAAAATAATAGTTAAAGTAATAAAATAATAGTGAAAATAATAAATAATATTTATTAATTTTGGAGGAAGAAAAGAGAAAAAATACTTTTTTTATTCGTATTTTCGACATATCTCCCTGTGTTTTTACTGAAATTTTGAGCAGGAGAGCTCGCTGGATGTAGAATTAAATTCTGCATCCAACGAGTACCCACTTTGCATACTTTTGATGGGCCCCACTTCCCCAAAAACAAGAAATACCTGGAAAAACGTGATGATGATGTTTCAGCATCTAGCGAGCTCCTCCCGCTTGAAATTTGAGTAAAAACACACGGAGATATGTTGAAAATGTGAACAAAAAATTAGTTTTTTTTTTCTGATACCTATCCCCAAATTTATATTAAAAATTGTTTAAGACCTATACGGTATTTCAAATCTAAAGCAATTCCATTGGCTATCACATGATGACATGGAATTTGAATTAGGGTTGAAAGGCCCATTTTGAGTTGAAATTTCCTCTAATGCCCCAATCAATGAATACAAGAACTTAAAGATATGCACCGTCACATATAAGGGAAGGATTAAAACCCAATTTAGAAGCCCAGGGGATGAAGGAAGGAAAGTGCAATTATTATGGAGAGAAATGGGATCCTAAGTATAGATGTTTGCAAAGGAGCAACCCCCAAAACGTCGACTTGGTCATTTCGATACTGTGGTTTCTCCGACAACAACATCAACAACTATATGCTTGCGAAGCCGAATAAGAAGAAAAAGTCTCCGAATGTGAAGAGTCAATTGAGGAGGATACAAGAAACCAACATGACTACCAATCAGAACTAGAATATGATACACCAAATATCTCATTAGCCTCCATTACATGGATATCCCAACCACAAACACTGAAGCTATGTTTGGGTACATAAGGTATTCCCAAAAGACCGAACACCTTGAGCAACCGCTTCACATAAATAGATCACATATCAACACATCGATGTTTGTCACGTGGTTAAAACCCTTGAGAGGGAAATAGTCCACGGCCCCAACCAAATGGCTACTTGGAGCAATTTATTATGCAAAAGAAAGAAAGTTACATGAGCTTCTCATAATCGATCAACTAGCCAAGGACCCTCTATGCTCTTTAAATAGAGATCATAGACCAATCGAGTGTTAAGCCACGGATCAATGGTAGGTATGAGCTAAGAGAAGTTGAACCGTCGGATCACTCTATGTCTAGAACATATCGTGACTATCGGATTAGAATATTTACAAATGCATACTAAAGAAACACACTTTTACCTAACGGATGAATTACACAAGTTGATCTTAACTAACTCCTAAGTGTCTAAATATCCTAACATCCCCCCTTAAGAAAAAATTGGGATAGGATTGAAGGATTTACAAAAGTGACACTATTAGGAGAAGGAAGGAGGCATTAGAGCCTATTCCCCCTTAAGGACACATTCCTGAACTCCTAACATAGACCGAAGTTTAGAAAACTTTGCTTCTGTAAGAGACTTGGTGAAGATGTCTGCAACTTGATCATCTGTAGAGCAATAGAGAACTTCAATAACATTATCATGAACAAGATTTCTGATGAAGTGCATGTGTAGCTCAATGTGTTTGTTGCGCTGATGTAGAACTGGATCTTTGGCAAGCTTGATGGCACTTTGATTGTCGCACCAAAGTGGAGTAGGCTACTGCTTCTCGAATCCAAACTCTGAAAGGATCTATCGAAGCCATAAAGCTTCCTGACTGACATTAACTGTGGCTCGATATTCTGCTTCTGCTGAAGAAAAAGCAAGAGCTTGTTGTTTCTTACAAGCCCAAGTGACAGGTCCAGATCCCAGACTGAAAACATAACCTGCAGTAGACTTTCGATCATCAGGATCGTCGGCCCAATCTAAATCAGTGAAACCAACCAACAAAGGTTTCCCCCCTATACTGTAATGAATCCCAAACTGAATTGTACCTCGAATATATCGAAGTATTCTTTTTTCTGCTTTCCAGTGACTTTCATGAGGATTTTGCATATAACGGGAAACATGACCAATGAAAAAGGAAAGGTCAAGACGGGAATGAGTCAAGTATAAAAGACTACCAACAAGCTGATGATATAAGATGGCATCTACTTCAAGGGAAGTACAAGTGGCAGAAAGTTTGACTCCAGACTGGAAGGGAGAAAGGGCTGGTTTACAATCTTCCATGTGGAAGTGACGAAGAAGGTCACAAGCATACTTAGATTGGGAAATAAAGATTCCTTCTTTGGTTTGCAAGACTTGGAGACCAATAAAATAATGCAAATGTCCTAAGTCTGACATTTCAAATTTTTTCTTAAGACTGGATTTTAGATGGGTTATAAGTTTAGGGTCACTACCAGTAAGGATAAGATCATCAACATAAAGAACAAGTATGATGAGATGGTTTCCTACTTTCTTGGTATAGACATTGGGGTTAGAATGACATCTAGAAAAACTAGTGTCAAGGAGAAAGCTATCCATTTTGGCATACGAAGCTCTAGGAGCTTTCTTAAGGCCATATAAGGATTTCTTAAGGAGACAAACAAGACTAGAGTTATTCTGAACATATCCAGGAGGTTGTTCCATGTAAATTTTCTCATGTAAATCACCATGTAAGAAGGAAGACTTGACATCAATTTAATGGACTTCCTAGTGATGTAAGGCTGCAAGGGAAAGAACAAGGCAGATGGAGTTCATTTTTGCTACAGAGGAAAAGGTTTCATTGTAGTCAATCCCTTCAACTTGGAAAAAACCTTTGGCAACTAACCTTGCATTAAGTCTTTCAACACTTCCATCTAATGCATACTTAGTTTTGTAGACCGATTTACATCTGATAAGTTTTCTTCCTTTTGGAAGAGGAACAAGATCCCAAGTATCGTTCGCCATTAAGGAACGATATTCTTCATCCATAGCTGCATCTCAATCTGGATTTCCTGAAGCTTTTGCAAAAGTTGCTGGATCATGATTCTCGAAAACTTGAGCCAAAAGAGAAGAGGCTCGTTGAAACTGAGAAGGTGTTCGACGTTGATCTCTAGGATCACTGGCAAGATCACCAGCTGCTTCACATGTTGAACGGACCCATCGAGGAAGTATTGGTGTCGGTGCAATTCAAGAAACATGAGCAGGCGGAGGTGGATTTTCATCCTCTCTGTCATCATCAGAAACTGGAGTTGGAAACCTGTCAAGTAAGTTAGAAGAAAAAGGAGAAGGCACAATCGCCGAATTAGGCTCGCAGGCCAAAGATGGCACACCCACCAAGTTAGGCTCGCAAGCCAAGAGATTTTCATCAAATTTAACATCTCTTCTAATGATTATATCATGTGAATGGGGTTGAAGAAGACTATAACCTTTTACATCTTCAGAATATCCAACAAATATGCACTTTTCACTTTTAGGCTGCAATGCTTTCCGTTTTTCATTCGGAATGTGAGCCCATGCTTCATAACCAAACACACGAAAGTGACTTACATCTGGTTTAATTTTACTCCATGCTTCTTCCGGTGTTATACTTTGTAAAAATTTAGTGGGTGTGCGATTAACTATGTAATTTGCAAAATTTATGGCCTCAGCCCAATATTGAAGACTTAGTCCCTTAGATTGGATCATACAATTAGCCATTTCTTTTAAAGTGCGGTTCTTCCGTTCAGCTACACCATTTTGCTGTGGTGTATATGGAACAGTGTGCTATTGTTGGATTCCTTATTCAGTGCAGAAAGTAGTGAACTTGTTGTTAACATATTCTCCTCCATTGTCAGATCTTAACTTAATAATTTGATCACCATATTGTTTTTCAATAAGGGCCTTGTAGGCCAAGAACATGTTAAATACTTCGCTCTTAAGTTTTAGGGAGTAAACCCAAGTGCGTCTGGAGTAGTCATCAATGAAAGTTAAGAAATATTTGAAACTAGAAAAGGAAACAGATGGAAGAGGACAACACAAGTCACTATGCGCAAGCTCCAAAGGAATCAAGGCATGCCAAGATGCACGTTTGTCAAAACTGTCATGATGATGTTTTTCGAGTACACAACTAGAACAAACACCATCCTTGCAAGATACCATTGGAAGACCAGTCACCATATTGTCTTTACATAGTTGTTGCAATGAGCGATAATTTAAGTGACCAAATCGCTCATGCCAAAGTTTGCTCAAGTTATCACTATGAGAAACAAAAACTGAAGGAAAAGGTGATGACCCAAAGTTGTTAAATTTGTACAACCTGGTAATATCATCAACAATTCCAATAGCAAGGACATTTTGAGGATTTTTAAAGTCCTTGATTACAACTTGGTGAGGTGTAAACGTCATAGTTTTGCCTTCACTTGAATGCATAATTTGATAGACTGATAACAAATTGCAGAAATTTTTTGAAACACATAGTACATCACTGAAATGATCATTTTCTATGGGAACTGTTCCGGATCCTACAACACTTAGAGATCTATCATCACCAACAAATATTTGTTTGGTGTTACATTCATGCATAGTAGAAAATATGGCTTGATCCTTAGCCATATGATAAGATGCTCCAGAATCAATAAGCCATTCATTTGAAGTAGAAGAAGAATATGCAGTGTAAGAGTAACTAGAAGCACAAAGTGCATGTCCATGAGAGTTAGATTCTGAAGACAAATCTATGCTGATGTGGTTCTTCTTCATTGCTGCTTCCATGGCTACCATCTTCTTGAAACACTTAAATTCATCATGATTATCTTTCCCACAAAAATTGCAATGACGCTCAGTCTTCTTTCCTTTTTGTTTGGATCCTTTGTCATTTTTTAAAGAAGGAGCTGACTGAGAGGGTTTGGGACCCTTGTTGTTTGGCTTATTATTGCGAAAATTCTGTTTCTTGGGAGGCTTGGACTTTTCTTTCTATTGGGACAATAAGGCTTTCCTAGATGTATCTGCATTGTTAATTATTTCAAGATGAGTGAGCTTATCTTGCTCTCTAATTAAAGAATCACAAAAGGATTCAAGACTAGGCTCTTGATAGCTAGCTGTCGTCAAGGATTATTTCATGAAGTAGAATGTAGATACAAAAACAGAATATGCAGGTCCAAGTTTGGAAAGAATATGATAAATACATTGTTTGTCTTTGTCACATGCCCTAATTTTGCAAAATAATATTATCTTATTTAATTTTATTCCAAGACAATATGTTAAATTTTATGCTAAGTTGTAAATGATGACTCAGCAGAGTCAAGGTTGTGAATGTAATTTTGAATATTTTAATTATAAATAAATAAAAGTGGAGGCAACAACTTGGGAGAGTTGTTAAAAGAGTGTTTACTGGTCAAGTTAGTGGAGGAGACTGGGTGGAGAACAAATAGACAAGTGGCAACATCCTCAAACACTTCCAATGTTGCAGGTGGCAACCTCCCTACATTTGGGGTCATGATCCCCCAAGAAAGTGGGATCAGAGCAGGTGGCTCAATTAATGACAACTAACCCAAAAAGACCTAGGCAATTTTGATAAAAATTCCCATTGAAGAGAGTTGAGGCTACTCATTCCAAGAAGAGAACCATTCAAGTGAATGTACTTCAAAGGATTTCATTGGGAAGGGAATTTGTGGAAGGTGTTTGAAGGGTAAACTGCAAAAAGTGATATAGTACAACTATTCAGCTGAAGGATCTTGCTGCTGAGTGCAAAGTTAGTACTGAGTTATTGGACTAGTATTTTGTTGCTTGCTCCACCAGTTCTCAGCCAAGGAGACCAGCAACAGGCTCGAGGATCTTGAGAAGACACTGTTTGAGCGCTCTCCAGGAGTTGGTAGGGAGGAACGACCTCCCAATGCTGTTGTCATCCATCTTTAAAACATGTTCTACAGTATTTTATTTGCTGTGTTAAGAGTTTATATCTGAGAATGAATGAATAAGGAATGCTTTACATGTTTTGTAGTGAACTGTTAGAGCTTGTAATCTTTTAGTTATTTGAATATTGAATCTGTAATTGGATGAAATAATCCTACCTGTGTTTTTTCCCGTTTGGAATGAACCAGACTGTACTCTAGCACAGGTAGTGTGTTTAAAAATAGATGAAGGATATGATAGAAGACTGAATTGAATAGATGTATTATACATTTCATAATATCAGAATAATTTATTTCTATTTGTAGGTTATTTTCAGTAAAGAACAATAACCTGTCTATTTCTTTTTACCATTTAACCAGCTTATTGACGTAAGCAGGGTAGAAAAGAAATAGCCATAACTCATTACATGTAGCAGGGTTATCATAGTAATAAGTTACTCAAGTAAATAAGATGTATTTAATACGGTACATTTTTTGTTATTTATTCAGGATGATAAACTGTGTCATGTTATATATATATATATATATATATATATATATATATATATTTTTTTTTTTTCTCTTTCTTTCTTAGTATTTAATTTATTAACATCTTGCTTATGCAGTATAAAAGTCACAACTAAACTATTTGTTTATATTCATTCAATAAAGGTATAAGGTAATAAATATATAATTTAATTACTAATCATAGTAATGTAAGACTAATAGCTATTATTAACTAAGTAAAGTAATATAAAGAATAATCATGGTACTAAGAACAAACTTATTCAAAATATTTAAGCTCTTCTATCATTTCCCTTTTATTATTTCAATAGGAAAAATAACAAGAATACAATAATGAACAACATATACATAATGTATACTTATAAAAAGAACTGTCCCTTTTAAATTTTACAAACAGGGTGTATCTGTAAAAACAAATAACAGGGTTGAAACCCATATATATATTACAATTACAAATGCCAATGCATCGAAGATATAATCCAAATTAAGTGGATTATGTAACTATTAAACAACTAGGTTATTATAAATTACTTACAGGCTTTTAAAGACAAACAAAAAGACATTGGATTATTATTATAAACTGGAAATTTCCACAACACATTGTAACACTAGTTAAAAGCCAAACTAAATAAGTGATAGAATTTGTTAAAAATTACGTAGAATAATTTGTTTTAAAATGAGGGTTTCCACAGGAAAAACCCTAGCTCGTAACTCTGAGCAAAAACGAGTAAGATTTACAACTAAACTATGACTGTATATGTCAGTCTTAAAAACATTAATTATAAACTGTTACAGAGTACTTAAAACAGAGCACAAAACTTCGCTTACAGTCGAGAAGGGTAAAATCCTGGAGTACACAGAGCATAATGTTAAGCATTTCGATAAATCGAGACAAGCTTGAAGATAGAACTATCTTTACAAGAAAACTATTGTTTAAATTTTAAAAATCCGTAAAGCTAAACATCAAAACAAAACTAATTACATTGCTCAGTTTAAGATCGAGTTTACCCATCGACTAGTGAGGGTTTGAAACTTGGTAAATCAACAACGACCTGTAAAAGAGACCGCATATTTTATGGCATGCCTAGGAAAGCTTCCCCAACTCTGGGTTATTCCAAATGACCACCTTGATACAAGTAGGGTAAAAAACCAACATATTGACCACAGGGCTTACCCGTATAAAGCCACGAGCCACGACATTCGAAGACTATTTGCATACTTCCTCCACTGTGGATGTAAATAGTTGCGAGCCCCCTGCAAGGAGTTTTAAATACAAAGGTTAGAAAATAAATAACCTAATATTTGTTTATGCTATCGTAACAACAAAAAACACCTGATGCAAGTTAAATGAATACTAAAAGAAATTTACCCGTGAGTTTGAAACGTCGAACAGTCTCGTGGAATTACTGTCACCAACATACTTTTGTAAAATATAGACCCAACAGCCTGTAAAGGCTAAACCTTCACGCAAAGGTGAGCCACGAGGACGATGAAAGGAAGTTCGAGTAGACAACAAGCCAAGGGCAATGATAGACTCAACAAAACTTGCAGAGTGAGCACTCACAACCACTAAGAATGGATTTAAAATCAAATACCGGAGGCAAAGTCAACGCTAACCCAAGACTCGGGACAACTGTAGCAGAGGAGGATTTACGATCGCCATGAAAACCAAGCAGAGTAGCCTCAAGGGCTAGTGTGAACTGCGGAGAAGAAATGAAAAGGGTTAGAGTTACAATGATTCTTATATCTTCCATCCTTAGCTAGGATAAGGCCACGTGGTCACGATAAATTAAACCATGTAGTGGATCGTTTCTATAGTCGCCTGCATACAATAATAACCAATTATTTAATCATTGAACACGATGTGTAAACTATATCATAAGCCAAGTTATTGCTTTGTAAATCGATTACCCGCTTATCATATGATATGCTAAATCAGGGTTAGAATAACAACATTAAATTTTACATTAACTTAGCAAAAGGGGATCACCATTAAACTTTGGTTATTGCTCGAAATCATTCATGCATAGAAACTTATTTCATCATTAACCATAAAATTATTTCATCATTAACCATATGTCTATTATATCGTAACATCTCTAATACGATGTGGATGTTAGTAACTCTTTTCTTTAAATGTTGACCTTGATATGGATAGAAGTCATATGTTATATGGGAGAGCTCAAGTTAACCACCGAACAACTATAGTTTTCTTATGTAGAAACATTATAGTTTATACATGGTTAATCTCTTGTAAAACGACAATTCAAGTTATAACATTTATAAATGGCATAACATAATATTATGGAGAATCATAAACTCTATTTTAAACTTGTTTATGACCTTGAACTAATTATAGACTTGAATGTCTAATAAAAAAATAGTTTATGCATGTCTATAAGTCATATAGGAACTAATAAATCAAATGGTAGCAGTCTATGAAGTTAGCAAAGTGTATTGTAAGAACACTTTTATGAATTTCTTTTACATAGTTCAGAGCGATGAAACTTTGATAGAATTTGGTTGACTCAACTTGGTATTTGCTAATGATTCACCATGTCTATTGGTTAGTAAAGTGGTTATGGAATAACTAGAAAGTCAACCTTTCTCGAAAGCATCAATCTCAGAAAAAACTATTTGTAGACAGTATCTTAATACAAGAGAAGTATCATAGAAAATTAAGAAATTGAATAGGAATGATCCTACTTGAGTCTAGAATCATTAGAGCCACATGGTTCAACATGAAGTTAAGAAGTATAAACAAACCATGATTTCATGTGAGAAACATTATGGTTTTTGTTAATACAAATCAAACTTATGATGTCAAGAAGGTTACAGGCTGTAAGTTTCCTCACAGAAGAGAAATGTCGAACAGTTGTTATACAGATAAGATAATATGTTAATGTATACATACTGACAAAACAATCATTATAACATTACAAGTTTTGCACACTAAAGTAGAAGTTACTTTGCAACTAAGATTATAATTTTAGAGCCACAAAACATATCTTACTGTCGCTACATACATCTAAACTTTGTTACAAGAAAAAATGAAGGAAGCCAAACGGTTTTACCTAACAGAAGTTGTTTGAAATTTAGCAGCTTAATTACTAAGCTTTATAATTGCAAATAAAAAAATGCTGGATACTTTATGATTTTTTAAAACGTTACTCGTTCGATCATAGCTGTAAACCTGTAAGAACCAGTAATCTTCTGCATTAGCATAAATGCTAAGTAAGCCCCGGATTCAAAAGTTAGATTCCACCTACTTGACATGAAGAAACTCATCAGTAAACTGAAATAAAACAATATGCAAGTAAACCTTATTCTTGTTACAAAAGAGAACCACTGAGTTAACATAATTGGGCATTTGTAATACTAATCACTTGACTATTTCTTTTATTGCTAACCTTTAGCTGTTAGTAAACCGCAAGTTTTAACATTTGTTGTTATCTCAAAATTTTAAATTTTTGTGAAAATTTGACGTTTTGATAGTCTTCTTTCTTAATCTTGCATTCTGCACATAAGAGTCTAAGAGTTTTATACTTACATAAATAGTCTTGAATGCATGAAAAATCATTTGGATTCAAGAAAAGCAACTCATTCTCAAGTTGATGACCTCGAATTTCATTGTGTTTACCAAACACATATTCCAACTTTTCCCAAGCTTGATCAGGTTCATCAATTCCAGATATGTGGAATCACAAATCAGTAGAGATTGACATCTCAATCAATCCACAAGCTTCATCACATCTATTTTCCCATTTAATTTTTTTATCATCATCAGTGATTTCTATTTCTTTCCCTGAGGTTATCCTGAAAAGTCCCCTACTTCGTAGAACATCCTCCATACGAGATTTCCATGAGAAATAGTTAGAACTTGTAAGTATAATATCACAAGGGGCTGCCATACTGTAAAATAATGGCTGAAAAAATAGAAACTAACTGTCTGGTTGCAAAGAGCTCAAAAAAATATGCGGTTTAAAAAAAAACGGCACTGAAAACTGATTCTGGATGATGAAGTTATGCTTGATCAAAGAAAATGTTGAAGATGCCCCCAATAGTGATGTGGCAGATATTAACTTGACCAACTAAAAAAAAGAACCCCCCTTTTCCCAAGATCAACCTTTGACAATCACTTTACAATAAAGTTGCTTTGAAGTGAATCACTTTTGTAGAATAAGTGAGGTTCACTTTTAAATAATGCGCTAATAAATTAAAAGACTCAAGTGACTCACTTTTTATTTTATTTTATTTATGTGAGATGCACTTTTACAATAAAGTAACTTGAAAATAGAAATTGCATGCACTAAAAAGTAGTTTAATAAGACTTGAACTCAAGACCTATTAAGTAATAAAGTAACTTTGGATCAAGTGAACTAAGTTTAAAATGTACATAAAAGAATAGAAAGAGGAAGGAGTTTTTTTTTACTTTTCTCTCTCGTTCTCCGTGCTTGCCTTTTTTTCCTGCAAATCACAAAAAAAAATGAAAAACAAAAAAAAACTTTTTCCACACAATGGGTTAGATCTTGGTTAGCTTACCCGGAAAGTGTACGTTTTCAAGTTTTCTCGCTGTTTTTGATTCGCTGTGATTGCACAAGGTGCACGACAAAGAGCATATGTAGCCGAGAAGACAAGAAAAAAACTTTCCCTTACTGTTTCTGATTCGCCGCGATCGCGCAAGGTGCACGGCAAAGAGCATACGTAGTTAGAGAAGGCAACAGTCCAAGACTAAAAAAAAAAAAGATCTAATAATAAAACTGATAAGATATGGAAAATTTTAAAAAAATCCGTTAATGTAACATTATACCTTCATATTTGCCGAAATTGGTGTTTCTGGAACAAATGGAAACAGTTTTCGTAAAATGAAAACTCTTTCCCAATGGAAACGACGCTCCGGACGCAATGGAATAGCTTCCACAAGCCAAAAATGCACAGAAAATCTAGAACCAGAAACCCTTTCAAAGTTTCGGCAACACCGGTTCCAGATCTAGATCAAAACCGAAAGTGACTCTTCATAAAAGCTCTGATACCATATTCGGGTACACAGGGTATTCCCAAAAGACCGAACACCTTGAGCAACCGCTTCACACAAATAGATCATAGATCAACACACGGATGTTTGTCATGTGGTTAAAACCCTCGAGAGGGAAACAGTCCATGGCCCTAGCCAAATAGCCACTTGGAGCAATTTATTATGCAAAAGAAAGAAAGTTACATGAGCTTCTCATAATCGATCAACTAGTCAAGGACCCTCTATGCTATTTAAATAGAGATCATAGACCAATCGATTGTTAAGCCACAGATCAATGGTAGATATGATTTAAGAGAAGTTGAACCATCAGATCACTCTATGTCTAGAACATATCGTGACCGTCGGATTAGAATATTTACAAATGCATACTAATGCATATTAAAGAAACACACTTTTACCTAACGGATATATTACACAAGTTGATCTTAACTAACTCCTAAGTGTCTAAATATCCTAACAAGCTAAAGAGACATATAAAAAACAACAATGTCTCGATTCTCATAGACACTGGTAGTACCCATAACTTTATTAATGTTAATCTTGCTAAGATATTCAACTTATTCGTTTTCCAAGTGCCTAACATGAAGTTTATGGTAGCAGATGGAAAGAATATTGAAAATGTGGGTAAATGTCACAAGGTTAAATTACAAATGCAAGAGTATAATCTAGAATCTGACTTCTTTTCCGTACCTCTTGGAGGAGTAGATGTTGTATTGAGAATCCAATGGTTGCAAACATTGGGTATTTACTCCGCTAACCATCAAGAGCACTTCATGCAAGAGGTACTTGTTTGTAAAATAGATCATTGTCATACAAACAAGTACCTTCATGCAAAATCTCATCACCTTCCTTCTCAAAAGCTTGGTGTTATAAATACTTTAATAACAAGAGCCATCAAAATCTTACATAAAGAGCACATAGAAGATGACTTACATAATCTTTCAGAAGTTTTCAGTATGAATGGTTATAAAAAATATTATTCAATATGATGGTCAAAAAGCAAGAAATCCGTGATTAATAAGACGTGAGGATGTTGAGAGATGTAAGGTATCCCTTCAATACATTAAAGGGACCACTGAGAAGTTAGCCAAAATTCTCTGGAGAAGAAACATACTATCATGTTCACCCCTCCAAACACCTTAATGAGAATCTTTGATTCAGTAAAAGACCCAATGAGTGAAAGATCTCAAAAAGGGGTCTACTACATTCCTTGCTCGTGTAATAAAGTTTACATTGGTGAAACTGGAAGGTCTTGGGATGTCAGGTTAAAATAACATATTACATATCTAAGACACAATAGAATTAAGAAATAATCTCTAGCCGAACACATTAATAATATCAAACATTAAGTTCGCCTTGAGAATGCAAAAATCATAGTTAAAGTTGATCATTACATGAAGCGAAAAATCAAAGAGAATATAGAAATCAAAATTCATCGAGGAAATGTTAATAGGAAAGAGGGCACCAAAGTCAATGAAACTTGAAACTCTTTATTACAACACCTCATGTACCAAAGAAATATCGTTGGCCGACCTAGACGAACGACATTCACACCATAACAAATATGTATTTATGCACAACTTTAATCCTTTCCTTTGAGCATTCTATCTCCTAATGATGATCCCTTTGAGGGTTCGGAATGAGTTGAGATTTTATCGTGATAAACACAGTTCCTTCTCTCTATAAAAATATGTTCTTGCTTAAAAATGGTGTACAATTATTATTATATGAAGTTTCGCTCTACCATAAAAAAAAATCATAAAATCCAACATACCAAGATCAAGCAAACTTAGTAGGAGAGTGGTATACTTTATCTCATTTTGATATTATGAGCATTTAGTCGCCACATTTGATGGTACATGGCCACATTTGATTGACTGAGTCATGCTGGTTTGCCATTGCGAACTCCCAATACTTGTGTTAGGGGGATTTTAATAGACATAACTTGCCATAACCCCCTATCATGGTGGGTGTTAAAAATGATCTTCTTAACTTTATTTTCTTACATGAGGTTTATTATCACACTGTGACACATTCAAGATGAAACCTTGGGGAAGTCATTGTAATAGTAAGGGGGTAAAACTCACAAGATTATCTTCTATAAAGGAAATTATAAACATTTTAGTTATACTTGAGAAATATTATGAAGAGGAAATGATAAACTTGAATTAAAATAAAAGGATTTCGCCACCCTCCATGTCATTATGTCTAAGCCAAAACCCTAAGAAAAGTATATCAGAAACAAAAAGAAAATCTTTAAGTAAAACTCACAAACCTTGACAAGAATCAAATTAGAAACTATGTACCAAGATTCATAAAGCAAGGTATGAATGACATGGATAATAATTGACATAAACTAAAGATAACTTTGATTTAGTAAAATTCATAAATTTCTAAGTAAATGGAAAACAAGGTTAAAGTTATAAAAGTTTAAGAAAATAAGAAGGAACACTTCTAAAGAAATCAATTTAGTTTTGACCCAAAGTTCCTTCAACTTGATCTCATTTTACATTATAACTATTGCCACCTTTATATATAATAAAATTGTCTATGAAACTAAATGTTTATATAGAACAACAAATTAACAAATTTACATCCATTGCAATTTTTTTAAATAAAAAAACAAATCATGATAACTTTGACTAATGGTTAATGTAAATATCCAAATCATTGACTTTAGGTGTTTAACAAAGTTTGGTACCATTTGCTAAGGGATAATTATCTAATAACTCCACTCTCAACCATCTCCATCTTGTTGTGCACCACTAACTTCACTCTCAATCATCTTGTGACTCATTAGATCTTTTTGAAAAAGTTGATATTAAATATTAGATATGCAAATTTAGCATTTCTTTAATTTATGATTATATGTTGATATTAAATATCAGATATACAAATTTGACATTTCTGTAATTTCAGTTATATTAAATAATACATGAAAAACATTACATAATTTCAATCTCATTAATATATGTTTAATCAAAATAGAATCACTACGATTAATATATATTAGTTCAAAGAAAAAAATTAATATAGCTAAGATAAGAACGAACTCTTATGAACTTCATAGTGAAACAGGTTGTTGAACAGTTCCTAAAACATCATGGGTGGAAAGGATTTGCCATCTCTGTGAGAATATGAACATTGAGGATGAAAATCACTTCCTCTTAGAGTGCCTTACGTACACCCACATTAGATCTCACTTTCATAATCTTTATTGCAATACTGACCTTCCTAGCCTTTTAACGTGTCAAAATTATAGTGAGCTCGAGAGGCTTCTCTCCAAGCTCTTTGAGCATAGGAATACAACTTTAAATCAAACTAAATAATTCCTTTCTTTAGGTCTGATAGACCAAAGTTTGGTCTCAAAAAACGCTAACCATCATCATCATCATCACTTCAGGATAACTTTTAACATCAATTTAACTGATAAAAAAAAGTATGACTTCTACTCCCATACATATACACAAAAAAAACCTATTATTATCACGAGAGACAATGCAATGCATTCTTTATACTTTATTATTTCATAAGCAAACACATTCTTCAATTATTTTTCAATTTTATTTTATGAAAAATGAGTGTCTAAATCAATATTTTACTAATATATAGCGACCCACCTAATTAAAATGCCAAAGGTATGTATTAGTTTACTTAAAGCATTACGAGCATTACAAGTAATAGGTTTGAAAAAACAGGCCAATACACAAATTATATTATGCCTTCAATTGAATTTGAAAAGGATAGCCATAAGAATTTAGCAGAATAAAAACAAATACAAATCTATATTATAGTCTAGCACAATAAAAACTTATACAAATCTATATTATACTCTATTATTATAGTCTAGCACAATAAAAACTTATACAAATCTATATTATACTCTATTTGCTTAATAGAGGAATGGAAATGATAGTTACGACAATATATTAGAATGATAATTTTTCCAATAACAGGATGTCCATGTGATTAAGATTATAAGATTCGAATATCTCTTAAAAGAATAATTTTTTAAGTGGTACTTACTTGGATTGCGACCATGATGGAACAATTTTATTATTAATAAAACTATAAATAAAGTTTTTAAGGAATCCACCACGTGCACAAAGTATAGAGGTTTCTTTCATCCCAAGCATACATGGTAATTAATTTTGAGATTTATGTGTAATTTTATTGTAAGTGTTATTAAATTTGATGCCTATGTGACGTGAATTATTTAAACATGTATATTATATTTGATTAAAAAAGTTTATTGATTTGAATTTTTTTGGTTTGTTATTATATTTGTTATGTAATTTGCGTTATAGTTACAATTTTGAATTAATACATTTATTTTTTAATATAAAATGGATTTAATATCATTAAATAACTCTATTGTAATTTGATTATCCTATTCAAAATTGATAAATGTGATTTTATTAATTTAAAATAACCTTTATAATATTTAAATTAAAATAACTTATATTTTTTTAATTATTTTGAATAACTCAAAGTCAAAATATTTTTTAAAAATTTCATTTTTAATTATTTTGAATAACTCAAAGTCAAAATATTTTTTAAAAATTTCATTTTTAATTATTTTGAATAACTCAAAGTCAAAATATTTTTAAAAATTTCAGATTAAAATAGCATATATTAATTTAGTTATTATTTATTTAAAAACTTTAATGAATGAAATTTTATATTAAAACACTACATAAACAACCAAGAAAAAATTACAGAACCAAGTTACAAAAATGACCACTACAAAACATAACTTTTTCACATGGTTGTTTATAGCATGACGCCTTACCCAAATTGTATTTTCTAAGGAAACAAACTGACTACTAAAAAGCCTAACTTACTGTCCTAGCCAAAAAACGCAAAAAGCTTGCATAGAGCATGTTTACAAAGAGATAGGACAGTTGCGAGTTTCCGACATATCCTTTTGTTCTTCTTCTAGTGCATGTGAACTTGAGATCTCTTTGATGCACACAGTCCTCTTCCATTGCCCTTGAGCCTACATTAACTGTGAACCTTGACTATTCCTTGACATGCATTGTTTGATGAGCCTCATAGGAGAGAGTTAGCTCCTTTGGGTGGCCACCTTGAACATGGACATGAGCCTCTAAATCATCAAAACAAACCTCCAACTGGGAAACATGTGAAGTTACTTACTCACCCGACACTATTAGTCCCTCAATTCAAGGTGTGCAACATTATCTTTAACTTCCTTACTTCGTTCTTTACCTCCCACATGTCCATTTCCTTGTATTCCTTTCCACCTATAAGATTTGAACCCAACATGTGATCACCTATATCATCAAAGAGACCCCTTGGCTCTCTTGATAGGAAAACAAAGGGAAACGAGATAACAAGCACCCAACCAATGAATCCACCCAAACGACCAGACAAAGCAATTGGATGACCAATCACTACCACACAAAACTAACGAAACTCACACAACCAAACCAAATAATCATAGGAGTACTCGCATACCAACATCACCTTGATGCGGGTTTGAAGCCACCCATAAGCAAGGCATAGAGAGCCGGGGGTCTCCATATATCCGTTGAGCCAAACTTCACAAATCACAAGCAAACTGCTTCGGGAAGGTTCTCCCATGTGGGGAGTTAAATGAAGCTTACCCCTATGTGGAACACTTATGCCACCCTTGATGTCACGCATGCAGATGTGATCTTGTATGATTCGAAAATAAACCTTAATTAAATTCCTAGGGGAGCCACTTACATTGTGGGTAGCCCTCATTTTTAACGATGAATCCACATTCTAAGTTGGCAGAACTATTGGCGAGCATACCAACCCTAGTAGTTGTGAAGTTGGACATGTAAAATATTTGACTTTTTTATTTGATTCAATAGATTGACAATTTTTTATTGAAGCATGCCCCCTTACATACCCTTTACACTACCTCATCTTCTTGCTTAAAATATGACGAGAAAAAAATTACTAAAAATGATGATCTTCTCACTATCAAATAAGACAATAATTTATAGGCCAATCAATAATCATTGTCAATCAATAAAAAACTGAGATTACTTAAATCGTGTAACTGTAAATTAATTATAGCCTTCTTTCTGCTTACCATCATCTCAGAGTCCCTAACCCTTCAATTGTTAATATGCCTGCTGTTTTGGGTATTTCTTTATATAAAAAAAATACTCTTTCTTTGCGCCTCGTACATTTTCAGTGCTCGACATTCTGTGTGAAGGATAAGATAATCAGAATGGTGACTGTCTTATCAATGATATTAAGATTTTAAGAGAATGTGTGATTGCCCTCTTTTACGGGACACGTACTTTCCACTTATACATCATACACGTTGAAAGGCAAATTCTATTTTTTTTAAGAACATTTTAGGATTGAAAATGAGCCACTGGCAACGGCCGTTTAAGGAGTTATTCATGGATGATTCAAGACATTATTCTAAAGTTTTATGTTGTGACCATTTTCAGTGGCATCCATATTTTATGAAAAGTTTTGGGGTTTGAGCCCACATGGCATTTTCTACTTTTATCTTTCTCTACATATTGTTGGATCCTAGCCGACAACAATTCTTTTCTGGGATAAATATTGTGCAATAAATTTCCTGTGAATCAATTTTGTGCAAGTGTTTTTAGATGAAACTTGGGAAGAACTCAACAGCCCTTTTGTTCCTTTGGGGGTTGGGGGCTAGAATCGAGCTCTGCAAAATTCTCCCACTGTACTTATAATGAGGAGCTTTTACTTCTTTCCTGTGCAGTTGCGAAAGCAGTATTTATGTGATCCTCTGCAGGACCATTTTCAGCAGCTTAACCTTCTTTCAGGCAGCCTCATCCAAGCCAACGCTTCCAAGTTCTACCAACAGGAGGCAATAGTGCTGAGGAAGCCTCTTTTGAGATTGAAGACTGTGGCTAGAGTTCCACTGAAAGGAACCAAACATGGTAGAATTGGACACTCAGATTGCAGAATAGTACAGTACAGATGCACTAGTTTTGAATCTTTTGTGCCTAACTTTTCCTTTGAATGCCATTTCCCTCTTTAAACTGTAACCACTATTATGACTTGGTACTGATTCCACAGTAAAATGTTGTTTAATTCGTTTGATTTTAAACTGATGATTGAAAATTTATAAGCAGCTTGTTAAAATCTTTTTAAGTCAGGGCCAGATTGTGTACCCTTACTAAACATGGAGTTAGAGTTATGTTTGAGCCTTCAGCTTTGCCAACTCAAAATTATAATAATCTTAAATACAAACAATTATAATAATCTTATGCACACTTGTTCACATGGATGGGTCAATTACTTTACCTGCAAGTTGCTATAGCCAATTCTCCTCTACTTTCTCTTTACTCATTCAATACCCATATATTTTAAGGATATTTTAATACTATTTTCCGGTGCATGTTGTTTTCCGTAACTATTCGCTGGCCTCATCTTATGTGATGCTCTTACCCCTTGTTATTTACTTCCTCTTCAAATTTTGAAAAAGAGGCTGATTAGCTAATAAAAACAACAGGCTGGGGATTTTATCCTGACACATCTCCAGAAACATATTGCCATTCAAATCTTCTTCTAAACTGATGTTGCCATCAATGAGGGTCATTGCTGCCCTCTCTGTGTTCTTGCTAGTTGTTGCTCTTTCCTTGCAGGTATGGGGTTCATGGTCTCTGCTATGAACATCAATACAGGTATAAGTGCTTATTTAGTATTTCAGAAATTTGTGAGTATGTAAGTCTGCAAAGGAAATTCCCTGGTGTAGGTCCAAAATTTTCCAAGAATAATGGGTATGTTGGCATTAAATGCACAAGCTAGTTAGCCTCTACGAAGAATTGATCCTTAAAGGTCAACCCTTACTGGGCAAGGTCCTGAAAATCCATGCATTCCTGGACATGTATGTTATAACCATTATCTAAATTGGCTACAGAAATCATATATATATTTGGATTACATAGATTGTTTTTGCCCCTCAGATATCAACCCTTATTGGGCAGGGTCCTAAAAAGCCTTTACTGATCAGTTCTGGAAGGTCTTACCTGATCTAGTTCATAGTTAGGGTTATCACTTAGCTATCTAAAATGCATTTCTGAATATCTTTGTTATGACAACTATATTCATTGATTTTATTTTCCCCTCGTCAGTATCCCTGCACTATCCCAACTCTATTAACCAGTTACTGGAATGAAAGAGTAATGAAGGGTAACGAGTTACTGGAATGAAAGACTAATGATAGGGTAACTTTGTTATCTATTAACAATAATGAAAAACTAATGTAGTGTGGGTACCTTGCATAAGACCTAGGTTTGGTCTTTTGGTTAAGGATCCATATCCATGTGAAAGAATTTTCAAGTTGCTGCTCAAAACAGCCAGCCATTGAAATCCTGTGAGAAATCTGAAAATTTCCAGTAATTGTTCAGATAGGAGAAGGAATAAAGCAGAAGCAGCATCATTTTGTGTTGATCCATGGGCTCGGGCACGGAGCTTGGTGTTGGTACAAAGTTGTTGCCTTGCTAGAGAAAGAGGGCCAGAGAGCAGTAGCTCTGGATCTCACTTCCAATGGCATTAACAAGGCTGCCGCTGCAGAAGTCAACTCTCTTGCAAAATACTCCCTACCGCTCATTGAATACCTTGACTCCCTGGACAACGAGACGGTAATAGGGCCTTTTTGCATGATGCTAAGAAATTAAAACCCTCAATTGGAAATTTAATCAAATTCCTGTATATTTTATGGTTGTAGCAGGTGACTCTCGTGGGCCACAGCATGGCCGGATGCGTACTACCATATGCAATGGAATTATATCCGCACAAGATCTCCAAGGCCGTTTACATTGCCTCATTCATGCCCCGGAATAATCAGAGTTACCTCAGCTCCGCATACCCTCAGGTTCGTTGTTAGGGCTTAATTGTATGGCTGCATTCATAGCCATTGTAGGATTTGAGTTAACGAGGTCCTTGTTAAATGGTGAATCAGGGGTATTTCATACCCACCAAAATGTTAGGATTTTAATTTCATGGCTGCATTTATGGCCACAATTTAAGAAATTTGCACTGTATGTGCACAGGTCTTTCCAAGACTAGTAAGCAATGGGGTTGTAGATTTGAAGTACTTAAAAGGAGCTGCGCAGCAGCCCATATCTACTTCATTCAATCTTGAGTACTTGAGACCCTATCTTTACAACGAGAGCCCAGAGGAGGTAATTACTCTACAGATGTTAGATTCATCCCTACTGGATTCGAACGCGCGACCTCTGAGATTCGACTAATATTTAATTCCATATGTTCTTCATTTGTTTCACGCAGGACCTGATTATGGCGAAGTTTCTTCTGACGCCTGCACCATATCCGGTTGCAGAGGAGGTGTTGACGTTAACAGAGGAGAAGTATGGGCAAGTGCGGAGATTCTACATCATGACGATGAAAGACAATTTATTTCTCCCACAACACCAGGAAATCACCATTACAGGCAACCCTCCCGAGAGGGTATTCCCATTACCGAGCAGCGACCATTCTCCATTCTATTCATGTGCACCGCAGCTCTGCAATCTGCTCATTCATATTGCCACACTATGAACTAACATTCATATTACCAAACTCATTTGGTTTGCTTGATGTGATAGAATTATTGTATTTTTATTACAAAGTACAAAATAAATGATTACAACTTTCTTAACATGTTTGCATTGAATCTAAGAACACAGTCAATGTAAGACAAATTGCTAAACATAATCATGATTGATAGATATGTAGATCATAATTTATATGTAAGATGTGATGTTAGTCACAAGTTTTCATATGGTACAGATTCTCTTACTGTAAATACATGCTAATATTTGTGTCCTTTTTCTTTCTTAATATCTAAAATTACAAATCTTATTATCCATTTTTGGAAATTTTATTTATGATATTTAGGGTTAGGGCATGTAGGTTAGGTTAGGTTAGGTTAGGGTTAGGGCACGTATATAAATAAATTTTATTTATATTTAAAATTTATTTGAATGTTTTGTTTTGAACAGGGTGAAGCTATTCTATTTATACTTGATTGTCTTTATATATACATATATGTTTTCAGTATTGTAAAAATTTCCATTTGATGTATGCTCCATGGTTTTAAGTGTTTTTTTTAATATATTATTAAAATATGAATAGAAGTTAAAATAATGATGATATTAACATTATATTGAAAATTATAAAAGTAAAAATAATATAACAATTATTTAAAAATAGAATAAAAAAACATTAAAGAATAAAATTGTAATAAAAATAACAATGTTGGAATTTGCTTACAAAAGTTGTCAGTAAAGATAAATTTGAAAAATTAAAAATAATGTATAAAAATTTGTTAAACTAAAATTTATAGAAACTATATATAAGTATAAATTCAAATATTTAAAAAAAAAATCACCAAACATTTTATAGTTGGTATTTTAAAAATTAGTAAGATTTACTAAAGTTTTTACACTTTAAAATAAGTATCATGGATCTTTAAAATTTTCCTTGATGCCTTTCTAACTTTAAGTATGGATCTTTAAATTTTTTCCTGTTGTCTTCTTCCATGAGGCTTATCATACCACTATGGCCTTCCCAACATGAAAGGACTTATCATACCACTATAGCATTCCAAGCTTGAAATTTTGGGTAGTTCATCCAAATGTAGAGGTAATAGAACTCATAGAACTCATATAGAATACCCCAAGATAGTGAGATTACTAATCATAGTTAGTGACCTACCATACAATGATGATCCATGACACCTAAATGATCTTCCATAGAAGAAATTATAAAACACCCTTACTATACTTAAGAAAGCTTATGTATAATGTTGGTGTTCAAACCTAAAGTAAAATAAAAGGATGTTGCCCACAATATTGCCATGCCTCTATGTCTAAGTCAAAGACTTAAGAAAAGTGTATGTGGAAAAAGGGGAAAAAACCTCTAAGTAAAACTCATGAACGGATGAGAATGTAAGAGGATTACTTACCAAAACTCTTAAATAAAATAAAGGCCATGTACTAGCATTCCTTGAAATATGTTTAGATGTTTATTTTTAAATTTGGATTTGATCATTCATACTATAATAGACATTGATTATCATGAAATGATGAGAAGTGGTTATAATTTTAAATATTGTCCATGCTTTATTGTTAGAGCCATCATTTAAACTTGTTGAAAGCATGGGGCTTCATTTGGTCAATTTATGACATAACACATTTGTTTCCAAAAATCATTTTGTTGAACCCCCTCTCAATACATCTTTCCAATTAAAAAACCCTCTATTTTTACTATATAGCATGTATCCATTTTTTGTGTAATTTTTAATATCCCTTTTTAGTTCTACCCATAATATGGAGATAGGATAGAGCTCTTATAATTCTATAAATCGATAAAGTAACACAAAAATAAGCAAACAATTGCATTGACCTCCCAACTTAGGGATATGCCACTATAATAAGATAACCTTGGGTTCGAGGGTTTGGTGTTTTACTTCTTTCACCCCTTAGTTTGATACATTGTCATGCATTGTTGAGGAACGAGTTTATGTATATGAATATCTACTTGTAGAACTATAAAGGATAGATGCCTTAAGTTGTAATTCTTTGTCCTTTAGATCTCTAATCTCGTGGACATTTTACAATTTTTATTGGCAATCTATCTCTAACTATAAATATTGTCCTTACAATAATCTTTAGGCAAGACATATTCTCAATAACCCATTCTTGTTTTCTTATCATTCAGATTCAAAGGCACTCTCATTAGGAGCATGACGTGATATATTGTGATCCTATGCCTCAATCCAACTTAGGGGCATTCTTACCATCTTTTAATAAAAACGAGTAAGTTCTTCCTTGTACTCTATCATTGTATTATGTTTTTCATATATTAATATAAGCATCATTTTCCTAAACTTGAGCTAATTTTATAATACAAAGAGTGCACTAGAATAAAAGTAGAAATATCACAATCTTAGTTGGTGCTACAATTTTTTAATTTTTACCTTTAAAACTTAAAAAATGCCACTTAATCCTCAATTTCAATATATAATTTTTCCACATAACTACTTTTTTCATTGAAAAGGGTTAATAACTCTCCGTAACTTAGTCTTAAGTACATTCTTGTTATTTTCTTGCATGTTAAAGTAAAATATCTTATAGTGGAAAAGAGGGTCCATGCCCATATGGCTAGGGAAATTCCCTACTACAAAGACACAAAGGAAATTTTCTTTCATATGTGTCATGAGGAAACTAACTTGGTGAACAAGTTATGATACTACAGATCTAAGAGGGTGAAGAAGGGAAAAATGCACATATTCTACTGATAAATTACTAAACCCAATCCATGCTAAGCCACAGACCTTTGTTAATTCATTCTTCACAAATCAACATTCTTTCATTTGAAATTTGTTTGGACGGAAATAATGATAGAGATACCATTCCCCATATGCAAAGTGGTATCAATAGAGGGTGCAAAAAATAAATTCCACCATAGAGGCATTGAAACCTTGTAATATCTCATTCATAGTTTGGTTAACATTGCACTCTGAAATTAGTGCAAGCTCTTTCAAATATCCAAGAATAGAATGACACCATATTTGATTTATCTATCAAAAACTATTTTCCCATATAGATCTAATTTATTTATCCAAATCAATTTATTAGCTAAATCTAATAATCCATTTATTGTATCTCCATTTATATTTCCTATATGTACGCATCAAGCCTTTTGCTTAAAAATCCCCAACCATTTGCATAACATCCCCCAAATCCCTATAACACTCCCCTCACAATACCTTTTTCTTTTCCCTTAGTTAAATTTCTTAGGTTAGACCTCTTGGGCACTTCCCCTAATTTCGAGGATGGTGCTCACGGTTAACTCTAGATTCTTTAGTGCACAAGACCAAGTCAATACCAAGGCTCAAATACAATACAATAATAAACTGATTATGAGCTCATCATGTCACTTATGAGAATACAACCTAGGTGGGGATAATTACACTTGAGCCCACAACCACATGGACTAGACCCAATTGAAATTCCCTTATAATACTTATATCCTTATAGTTAAAAACTACCTATCCCCTTAATACAAAACAATATATTATCCTTTGTTGGAAGCATCAACCAAATGTCTGAAAACTGACGTTTTGGTACGTCGGAAAAACACTTTAAAATAGATGTTTGCTATGTATATTTGACATCGGATCAATTTCCGAATAGAGACGTTCATGTAGTAAACTTCACGTCAGTTTAACATTGAAAAATAGACATTATCAGAGTAGATCTCACATTGGAATTATGTCCCAAAAGAGACGTTTACAATTTATATTTGACATCGGCTTGATGTCCAAAACGATATGTTCATATAGTAAACTCCACCGTCGGTTTAACAATGAAAATATGCATTATTAGAGTAGATCATATGTCACAATAATGTGTGAGAAGAGATGTTTGCAATGTAGATTTGATGTCATAGTAATGTGTGAAAAGGGATGATCCTAGCTTAAAGTTGATGTCGGTATTATGTCTAAGAATAGATGTTTGTGGAGTGGATGTCACATTGGGTGAATGTCTGAAATTATACGTCTACAATTTATGCTATTGACGAAAGAAGCGACGTTTTTATTTGGATTTATAAGAAGAATATTGAGAATGTGATAGGTGTTGAATTTTGTGCAAATATGTTTGATATTTAATCTTTAATTCTTTTAAGTGCAGAGATACTGAATACTCGAATCAATAGAACATTTAATCACATAAAACATTCAACCATAACACCAGATGTACCTTGGGGAAAACCCTCAAGACTATGAGGATGAAAAACCCTAGCAAATACTTAGAATATAATTATGATAGATAACAAAGAATTTATTTTATAATAGCATATTGCTTTCGGCACCCCAGGTGCAAGATACAGAGAGATAGAAACACCCCAAGTGTAGATATAGAGAGATAGAGAATATAGACCAATTGGATTAACTCTCCAATGTGTCAACCACATTAATAAATAGAAAGAATCACTGCCATGCAAGGTGTAGTGAAACATTGCATGGGGAGTTAGCCTCCCATGCAAACTATAGTGAATTGCCTTCTTGGATACTTGCACTGCACCTCAGATTTGTCAATCCTGCAAAACATAATGCGTTATGCATTTCTTCTTTAACAATAAATAATGCTCAACTTTCTTCAGAGCGAACTCACCTTTTAACTAGATGTAGGATCACTTAGTTTAACAAGCTAACATAAGTGGCATCATGCAATAGGTGTAACCGAAGTGTCATAACTTAAGTGTTGTATTTTAGTTTAACTAAAGTGTCGTCATGAAAACCACTTTAATTAACTAATCCCTTTTATTAACACTTTAATTAACTTATTCTTAACTAAAACCATTTTGATTGATTTTACTAAAGTGATCAATGAATTCTCCTTTAATTAATTAATTGCATACATTAATACTTTAATTGACGCTTTAACCGAACCATTGTTTGAGGCATACATTGTTATTTAACCGAAGCTTTAACAATTCAAGTTCACTTTAATAACTTGAAGTGTCTTCATGAGATATTTCAAATTCTCTTGTTCTCTATGCATTTATATTTATCTTTTAACTTTTATTGCATGGTAAATATGTGTTAACTTAACTTATCTATCATATCGGATTATAATAAGAAGATTTGTCGGATGCTGTGATCATATTATAGTGATTCGGACCAAATGATCATATGCTAAAGTAATTCACTCTAAAGGTCGCCAGTCTCTAAAGGAGACTTAATAACATTCAGTGACCATGGTTAGTAATAAATCACACAATATTATATGCTTCAACATCGAAAGAAATTACCTCTATACGGGAGGTCCACCCCATGGGTACCTACTATAATTGGAGGTCCACATGAGAATTTGACTTGACACACAAGTCCAGAGCCTTTTCCAATAAGACTTTACAACATCAACACTTTGATAAATCAAAACATTCACCTCTATATGAGAGGAATAACCTTTATAGGGAATGCTTAGTCATTATTGAGTCCAAATCAAGAATCTCCTCCAAGTACTTGATTCTAACTCAGGCTTCCTCTATATAGGAGGAGGAATCATGGATGCACAAGATTAGCTTTGAGAATGACTCATGATGATGTATCTTTAACAATAAGAGGCATGCAACTTTATATGAAGCCACAAATTTTAGGAGACCAAGTCCATCAATTCTGAATCTTAGGAATCTCAATCATGACATGGGGGGCTCTCTTTTACTATATTTAAAAATAGTTTCACTTTATCATGTTTTGCTTGATGTAATATGCTTCCCATATCTAATTGAATGCAAGTGCACTTTTCATCTTCGTTGTCAGAGATTTGACTCTGGTCCCTCTAAATAAAAATCAACTTTATAATTGAATGTTTCAACTATAAATATAAGTGTATTGTCATGTCCCCATATTTTTTAACATAAAAGTGTTGACCATGCCCAACACATTTTTTTTCCAAAGGAAAAAAAGCTGATTATATTAATCAAAAGAGAGTACATACAAAAGTATGTATTGTTCCTGCTTTTGGCAGAGTTACATTGTAAGATCACATCATGTATGATGTATTTCCTTCTTTTGTGCATATCAACAAAACAAAACAAAACATGCTGAGTCAAAAAAAATGTCTGCAACAATTTGTCCCATGGGGAGCTTCCTACCGGAAAAAGCTGTAGATGCCTGTAAACTCCTGTTTGAGCCAAGAAACTGTCCAAGTTTATATTTGTTCTGCAAAAAAACTACTATCTACTTTATCCTTGTGGCAGATCCAGAAATGGCCTATGATAGAACTCATTGGCCTTTGTCTCCTTTTTCTCTGTGATTTTCCATATTCCCCACTCCAGGTTTATTCTTGCCTTTGAAAGTCTGTCTGCTTCCATGTTCCTCTCCCTGTAGACATGTTTGAGTGAAAGTGATTCAAAATTTGCAAGAAGTTTGCTAACTTCTTCAAAAAGTGTATCCAGTGAGGTGTTTCTGCATTTATGAATCTAATTAATCCAATTTATTACAACCAAAGAGTCACCAAATACTTACTTGTAGTTTTTTACAATTTGTTTCAATTGCAAAACATAGGAGAAGCTTCAAGGCCATAAGTTCAGCATAATTGTTTGATCCAGATCCCAAACCCATTGAGATTTGAAAATTATGGGTTGGGTTTAGGAAGAGGGTGGCTCCTCCCCCACATTTCAAGTCTTGAGAAGCACCATCAAAAAAATCCCAGGGGGTGTTTTTGTCCAGCTGTTCAGGAATGATTACTCTCGGGTTGGGGCTGTTTTTTGTTTGGGGGAAGTAAGAAAGGATATCTAGTCCTTTCCTTGCTACTTCTTCTGGGGAGCTGGCTTTTTCAAGGAAGATGGCTTTGTTTCTGGCTATCCATATTCCCCATACGTGGAGGAGTGGGAGGGCCATGCCCAACACATTAGGGGGTCAAATATGCATTAATTACCCCACCTAGGGAATTTTGTCCGAATATTATTTATGAGGCATTAATTAATTAGCCTATGAGAATGTTGCTAAATAAACATTATTGAGGCATATATTTAATTTTTATTTATCATTAATATTTATTGTGCAAATAACATGTGGAATTGATCTTTCCATGTCAGGCACAATTGACAAGCCAACTTGCCAAGGGAGGAGATTAAGAAAGTGGAAACTCTTTGACAAAAGTAGTCAGAGAGAAAAGGGAAAGTGCCCAAAAGATACGAGAAAAGATGTCATAATAAAAGAAGGAAACATTTGAATAAGGAGGGCACAGTTTCCTTTTTGAGACTCAGTCTCAAAAGAAGAAAAGTAAGAAAATATGTAATAGGGAAAAGCAGGAAACAATTGACTAAGGAGGGTGCAGTTTCCGTTTTGGAGGCTCAACACAAAAGCAGGAAAGGAAGAAAAAGTTGTCATTGACAAAAGTAGCAACTATGGGCCTTTAAGGAGGGTGTAATTTCCAAGTTTGAGGAATGACATGGATAGGGAAACATCTCCACATGGTCCTACATTCCAATTTTCTCAAGGAGGGTGCATATGTGGCTAGGGATAGGGCTTCTAGGTGGTTGAATGGCTCTCATAGGTCACCATTGGCCTCTACTTGCTAAACAGGTCACCCAGAGTTCTATTAAAGAACAATTCGATCTCATTCACACAGTTTGGTTGATATGTTAATTTATTTGTGCTTATGTGAGCATGCCTTTTTGAGTGATGTGCTTTAGGCACTTGGGAGATGAGCCCCAAACCTTCCCTTGCCACTCCTTCATCCCCATTTATTCTATTTGCAGGTATGGATAACTTTATTTTCAGCCATTGAAGGTCATATCAGACATCTTTTTCCTCCTCCATCTCATTCAATTTGAGCTCTGGTGAATCCCAAGCTTCACCTACGCTCTCAGCCTTTCTCTTGTCATATTTTGGGCCTCCTGCCCACCATTCTGGAGTCCTCTTATGTAATGGTCAGTCAATATAATTATATATGATGTATAAGAATTGATAAAATATGTCATTTATATTTATTATGTTGTAATAATTATGTCCCTGAAGTTTACCTTCTCAGTTTCTCATGAAAAGCTTAATTTGTCATTGTAATGGGGGAAATTGATCAATTTAGTGCAATAATGAGCAAGAAAAGGTTGTGGGAAGAAGTATAAATGATTATATATGTCCATTGAATCTATATAAACTTCATTCATATGTAAGTTTCTGCATTGAATTCAATCTGCTACGAATTCTATGCTTAATTTTGCATCCTAGCTGGAACACTAGTTTTAATTGACTAGTTTTACCATTTCTGCTATAAAATGAGTTCTACCCACTCAAATACAGTTATGTAAGTTTATATGGATCACTGAAAGACCCAAATACCCATAAATAGTTCCATATCATAATTTATTTGAGTTCATATAGTGATTTGGTATCCTCCATTGCGCAGGGTATCATTAGACCAAAATTGCTTAAAACTCCTAGTTCTTTCCTAAATTATCCAGACAACTCCAGATCTGTTAGAAACTATCCAAAATCATATTTTATGCTATATTAATGCCTGATAACACCTCTTCACTTTTTCCCAAACCCCTGGTCGAAAGGATGAAAGGAATTTCCCTAGTTTCACGGTTGGGTGACCCAAAAGCATGGGAGTAGGTTTCCGGATAGAGGAATTTGAAACCTAAATGTTCCCTGATATAAATGTGTTAGGGGAAAGGAATTCAGTTTTCTGAACTTACTCTTGGTTTCTTCCCACTTCCTACTCCCATGTTTGCAAATTTCCCAACAAAACACCTTGAATTATCTAGTCTGAAGAGTCACTTAGTGGTTGTAATTTAATATCATAATTTTTTTTTTAATTTGCAGAATTAGTTAGTGTTCAGGTCTGCATATCAAGCTTGGGAACATTACAGTGGTATCAGAGCTCTTTCCTTGGATCATCCCGTGGAAAGAAATCTCTTAGTGAAGAAATTTGCAGCCATGTCATACTATGATGATGACTATGATGAACGGTATGAAGAGTACTACAGACAATATGAAGAAGAAGAAATCATCTATGTTTATGTAGGCCTACAAAAACATGAATATGATGAAGAATATTGGACATCAGATGGAGAAGAGATCAGATCTAATTCTCCAATGGTTAAGAAAGAATTGACATAGATCATTGAAGCATGTGAGAACATGCCTCACTGCTACGAGGACTATCTAGCTTTGGGTAGGAATATTTATGCAAACCTTTCTTTTGGATATTATATTTATTTTAAGTATGGATTCTGTCCCAAGCATTATTATGATTATTCTTTCAATATCAGCAAGCCATCCAGAGAGGAACCAAGTTGTTCCAGCTCTCTGAAAAAAGAAGAAGAAGGAACCAAAGGTGAAGATTCCTCAAAGCCATCTACATATTCAAGAATTAAGAGATTGTTTGGTTTTTCTTCAAAAAACCTTCTAAATATTGTGACATGAGTACCACGAAATATGAAAAATTCTCAAGTTTCTTGGAGGAGAATATAAATGAGGCAGAGGCAGATATCCATGAAGTGGAGTGCAAGTAACTGCAAGGTGACTGCATGGAAAAAGAAAAAGAAGGTGAATGCACTTCCAAAATCTTTAGCGGTGATCTACATGTTAAAATATTGTAACTTCGAAAGAAACTCTATTGTACTTTCATTGTATTCTCCTTTGGAGATGTTATTCCTCCATTTAGAGATGTCCTTGATGTAATTGGTCATGTAAAAGTCACGAGGTAAACCCTCCGTTGTAAGTCGGGGCATTAGTACCCACATAAGTATTATATAAAATGTATTTTGAGTCTCCAAAGGTAGGTTGGACCTAATTAGTGAACCTAGATGACCTATTTAGTTAGTTGAGGCACTCACCTAATGAATATAAACAGGTGAGGCACCTCTCTCATTCTATCACATCTAACACTCAAGTATTGCGTTGGAGAGAGAGAAAGAGAAAGGGTATAATGTGGAAGATGAGAAAGTGTTCTTGTTGTTGTGGTTTTACATTATCTTGGTTGAATTCTATACCAAGTAAGTTTTGCGGGGTTTTCTCCCTTATGGTTTCCCTGAGGAAAATATTTGTTTTCTCTTGTGTTCTCTTGTGTTGCTGCATTTGTCTTTCTTTCAGTGATCCTTTTCTTATGGTTATGATGTTACTCTGCTAAATGTTTTTAGATCTGGTATAACCATTAAAAATATAACATGGTATCAGAGATACCCTAAAATAAGTCTTTGTGTAGCCGAAATAGTGCTCCAGCTACAACTATTGAAGATTAGGGTTTCATGCTTGAAAACCCTAAAATACCAAAACTAGTAATTTTGGGACTTTCGCTATATCTTGATATTGGAGAAGGCTCATGAGTTGAAACTTTTACAGGGTGAAGATAAATTCCTGGTGTACCCTATGCAAATGTTTCAGCCTCAGATTCACTATATTATAGGATATATTAATCCTCCAATTCATGGTTCCAACGTCTCCCAGTATTCAGCCTTAAATAGGTGACCTAGGGAGAATATATCTATCTCGGGCTAGGAAGGTCCAAATGAAATTTCGTAAGATGTTCTAGAAAGGGCACAGAATGTAGTTTATGTGGTCAATGTTTCATATCCTGAAGGCGAACTAGTGACATGTGGAAGTTCATACAAGTTCTCTATGATGAGCAGTCCTGAAATAAGTCACATTGGGAAAATTCGCATAAGTCCCAATTAGTGAAATCAATTCTGCTCTAACCTGTGGTGATGGAAAGAGGACAGGACATGCTACCTCAGTGAGAAGTTTTAGACATAGGGAGCAGTACTTTTGGATATATCTCAGAAACAAGAACACCCATTTATGCAGAAGAAACCAGAGAAAAACTAGGGCTTCTTGTTCCAGGCACTTCCCTCCACCAATCAGTTGAAAAAGGAGGACCATCAAATTCTCCCTAGGAAGGTAAATATCTCTATGTAAGAATTTTCTCATTCTGTGAACTTTCATTTTTGACCTAACACTGCTACCAGAGAAAACTAGGGCATCAGATATTTTGCAGTTCTGTCCATAGTTTTTGGGAAAATAAGTATACTACTCAACTTTCCTTGAGGAGGTGCATCTTTCTATACAATTAGATCTGAAATATATGTAAGTTGAAAAATTATGGTTTCTATATCAAACCCTAGGTCCACCAGAAGCAGTCTTTCAAAAGGAAAGCATCAACTTGAAGCATTCTCATTGGTAAGTTTCATCCTCTCTATTTCCATTTGAGGTTCTCATTTTTATCATAATGACAAACAATACCAAGCTTGAGGACAAGCTTGAAAGATTCAAGAACTTCTAAGCATGGAATTATAGAGTTCTTACCAAACTTGAAGAAGCATGAAGAACTATGTCAAAGAAAGAGCTGTAGATCCAGACAGAGATGAAATCAAAGAAAAGCAAAAGAAAGACCTAATAAAAAACAAAGATGAGTATTTCCGTCTCCGTTGGATCTCACATGCATCATCCTTTAAGACCCCTAAGGATATGTTCGATGAAATGATCAACATGTACGAATATGACCTTGAGAACTCAACTCAAGAATATGAAGGTGCAATGTCAGAAAACATTCAATGATTACTTCACAAGAAGATCTTATCTCAAGGAGAAATTAGAAGCCGTCGAAGACAATGTCAAAGAAGTAGAAGCATAAATTACAACTCTGAATGGTCTTCCAATTTTAGTCAAAAGAATCGTTCTAGTAGGAAGATAACATATGAAGAAATGCACGATTGATTGAAGAAGAGATGAGAATCAATCCCTAACAAATCAAGCCAGGAAGAGAAAGAACAAGAACGAAGAACATTCCCTCCAAGAATAGAAGGACATCTCATAACTCAATAGTTCAGTAGTGATGTGAAAGGACACTTTGTGAAAGAATGTCCCAAGAAGGAAGAACAGAAGGATGATATATTCTAGAAGTACCAGTCGATCATACAGAATGATGTTTGGATATGAGCTCAAGACATGAAGGGAATTTTTATGAAGAAGATAAAGTACACTGCTGATCAAAGTATCAAAAGATACGACGTAAGTTTCATGGTTTCTATCAACGGAGAGAATCAATTATAGGAAATAGACACACCTATTCAGTAGTAGATATTACACTAGACAATTGGTGTAATCAAAGTAGAAGAACAAATCAAACAAACTATATGGTTTGGGACTCTCTATAGAGAACCACCTATGCACAAAAGGATTTGTACAAGTTCAAATAGGCACCCATGGGATAGCACATACAGTCACATGAGAAAAATGAGGATCAACTAGAGTGATGGAGATACCAACCTTTACTACAAGGTTGAAGATAGAATCCTATAAAGGACAAGAGAAAACTTTCAAATTAGTTCGAGATGAAGGATCTTGATATCTATTGACATAGATGGATACAAAGAAGACTAACAGCAGAGGAGACTACTTGTCACCCCAATGTCCTAATACAGATGTAGAGGGAGGATGGTGCTCTACCTAAGAGGGAGTGACTACAGTAGCTATCAAAGTTTGAGAATCTTGACATGATTCTTGAGATTAGAATCATGATGAAATCCATTAGACATTTTACTTATCCAAGTAAAATATGCAAAGCAAATGGTGTGGTACCTAAAGGGTAATGCAAAGGTACAATGACTTTGATTGAGTTGGTAGTAGTACGTACTCCAACATATTGCAAAAAGCAGAGTGTTTATCTCAATGCAACAAAGGATGAGTATATTGCAGCTAAGAAGAAAGCAAGTAAATATTCCTCAAGTAATGAGGAATATGATCTAGAAGAATTATACCGATGAAGATAAAGATTATACTCTTATCCATTCCATCATTGGATAAGAAAGGATGCACTGGTAGGAAACAAAGACACAGTTCTATGTGACCTGTGGTGTAAGAAGACTTGTTCAGTATTTTCGATCATAAGCAATATAGGAACAGGTCCTCAGAATCAGACGACGAAGGTGAACGCATTGGAAGAGACTCCAGAAGACAGAGATCAAGATGGAGTCTACCGAAAAAACAAAGATAAGTGTTTGAATTGTCATTTCCTATATATCTAGTTGTTCAAGATATGTACATAGATATGTTTCTAGATCTAGGAAATGTATTATGCATATTAGAATATTTGTAGTATACTACTAATATGAAGGTGATGTGTAAGTGGCTTATGTTGTTGTACAATGCTCGATTGCTACTTATGAAATAATGTATTGGAAAGATGGAAGACATATAAAAAGCTATTGTATATAGATGTTTGTTGCATTAGAAAAAATAGTTGCATGACTATATGACATATATGTATGTCATATGTTACTAAATGTTTCTAATCATACAATTTTATTTTATTTGTAGGAAGGATTGTATGCGATCACCCACAAAAGAAGAATGATGCAAGTTGCGAATGTATGATACCATTGAAGATGTAAAAGAGAAGAATGATGTAGTTATAGAAGCAAAAAAGAAGAACGATGCAAGTTGTGAATGTACGATGCCGTTGTGGATGTACAAGAGAATAATGATACAGTTATAGATGCACAAAAGAAGAATGATGCAAGTTGTAAATTTATAATACAGTTGCAGATGTACACAAAGAGAATGTTAAAGAACAAGTTGTAGAAAGGAGTTGTAAAGCTCAAGTATGTTCCTACAAAGGAACAACTGGCAGATGTGTTGACTAAGCCTTTGGCTCATGTAAAGTTTGAATACTTTTGAGACATACTTGGTGTAGTCCGAAAGGACCTCTCTCGAAAGAGGGAGTGACGGTAGATGGAAGAAGGATGCAGTGGTGAGTAGCTCAGTCTAGAATAGGGTAAGTCTGGAAAGGACAGTTTGGCCCAAAAGGGTTAGTCAGACGAGGATTGTTGATACTAGGGGGATTAGTATGTCTGGCTAGATCTTTTTAACCCAAGTGGGTTTGTAAGCTAGGGCAAGGATTGTTGGTCCCCAGGAAGATCCATCTATCTAACTAGGCTTGTTGGCTCGAAAGGGTTAGTAAGTTAGACAAAATTCTCGGGTGGATCTATTAGAGAACTCACCATGATCCTGCTCCAAGATAGTTAGAGGGAAATATGGTTGTTACAGTATTTCTATACTGTTGAGATGTGTCATTCAATGTTATTATACTAATGACTGTTTAGCTCAGTATTGTTATACTGATGGCTACTGAGATGATTGGTTCAACTTTGATATGATGAGATGTGTAGTTCAATATTATTATACTGATGACTGTTTAGCTCAGTATTGTTATACTGATGGCTATTGAGATGATTGGTTCAACATTGATATGCTGATATGTGTAGTTCAGTATTGTTATAATGATGAGCTTAGTATTGTTATACTAATGGCTGCTGAGATGATTGGTTCAACATTGATATGTTGATTGTTGAGATGGCTGATTCATTATTGTTATACTGATGATAGTTTTAGTATTGTTATATTGATGATTGATGAGATATGTGCTTCAGTATTGTTATACTAATAGTTGATATGATAGTTTCAGTGTTGTTACACTGATTGTTGAGATGATTGTTTCAATGTTATCACACTGATGATGGTTGATTGAGATAGTTTCAATTTTACTACACTGATGATTGTTAATATGATTGCTGAGATAGTTTTAGTATTTCTATATTGATGTAGCAAGTTTAGTATTCTTATATTGATGATTGTTGATTGATGAGATGATTGATAGTTTTAGTATTCTTCTATTGATGTAGAAAGCTCAGTATTTTTAAATTGATATTGATAAGATAGTTTTAGTATTTCTATACTGATGATGGTGAGGTAATTTCAGTATTTCCATATTGACATTGATGATGTTGTTGCTTCAGAATTTGTATGATGATGTGGTTATGGTCCCAACACCCTGTGTTGATGATGTTGATATGGTTGTGGTCCCAACACCTTGTGCTGTTGTTGATATGATTGTGGTCCCAAAACCCTGTGCTATTCATGTTGATGTAGTTGAAGTCACAACACTTTGTGTTGATGATGATGATGTTGTTTCAATGTTTTATGTTGATGGTGATGATGTTGTCCCAACATCTCTATGCTGGTAATGCAGATGATGATCTAGCACTACAGATGATTTGGTTTTTAACACTAACATGCTACTGATGTTGTTGATTTTTTTAGTATTTATATACTGTTGATGAAGATGATGATGTTTCAGTATTTCTATGCTGAAGATACAGATGATGATGTTTCAGTATTCCCATAATGAAGATATAGATGACATTTCAATATTTACATACTGAAGATGCAAATGATGATGATTCAGTATTTCTATACTGAAGATACAGATGATGATACTTATGATGCAGATGATGATTCTTTCAGTATTCACATACTAGATATATAGATGATGATAGTTCACTATTCACATACTGAAGATGCAGATGATTATGTTACAAGATGATGATTGAACGTTTACACATTGATGTTGGAAAGTAGATGATTCGAAATATGTTGATGTTATAGATGATGGTTCAGTGTTCACACAATGATGCTGGAAAGTAGTATTAAATTGAGCACATAGATCTATGGACAAACAAACAACTCACATGATAGATCACACAATTTACTCAGTTATTGAAGAATGAAACAGTGCAAAAATGGCTTGCAGCTGTGAATTCTTTTCATTAATAAAAGAGTAATTAGATAGATAATTACAATGAAGTACAATGGCTTTAATAGCCACAAGCAATTTGAATCTACATGAGGAAGTTCGAATTGATTAGACTCTACTTGACTGTAGGTAACCAAGACCTTGTCTAAATCACTATCGGAGGACTCAATAGTTAACTGACCTTGTCTAAACCATAATCGGAGTTCATCGGAGCTCTAAAACATAACTCAAGTGTTACATTCAGTGTTGACTAAGGTTAACTGACAGTGGTAGGTGAGAAATGCACCCCACATGTGTTCAGTCAAGTAAACCTAGCACTAACTGAATGTAGAGGACTAGAATTGAATGTAACTGACTCCTAACTTATCTTGACTAGTCATTAACTGAAGTGAACTGACCTTGGTTGGTTTCGGCACTCCCAGTGGCTTCCTAAATTGTAGGGATTGGTCTAGGAGGCTCCTAAAATGACG
>LPNX010001198.1:102500-128846 GCA_001517045.1 Pseudotsuga menziesii | reverse complement strand
CCCAGCAACAGTTTTGTAGGAGACTTGTGGTACTTGTTTCTTCACACCGTTGATGAGAACAGCTACAAGTGGTACTAAAAGATTATGAATTTGATATATTAAAGAAAGAAATATCGGATCAGATATAAATAAGATCATANTGACCAAATTTGGACAAGGGAGGATTAATAATCCTAACACCCCCCCTGAATGCTAACTTGGACAATCTGTGGGCCTTGGTAACTAAGACCATAGGTCACCAATTACATCAAGTAAATTAAAGTAACTGCTCAAAAACAAGGTGCTGGGGAAAAACCACATGGGAAAAAATCCCCCCCCTCTAATTAAGCAGGTAGAATCAGGATCAATCTGGTTCTTCTGTGCATAGGTATCCTGGGGCCTGGCATGTGAACCTCTCCATCATTATGTCTGGAGGAATATTCCTCTTTGGAAGAAGAATGATATGCTCAACTAAATAAAAAATATAGATAGTTGCNAGAAAAATCAAAATTCTCTTCACTTTCGGAAGCAATTACTAGTAAATTTTGCACAGAATTTAAAGGAAAATCACCGGTGAATGTTTGCATGGAAGTGCAACCGAATTTTTCTTCAATATTAGGGATTCAAATGTCTTCTTCTGTTTCATCAATATGAGAAGATGAGATATCATAGATCTCATGAACTTCCGGAGCATCAGGAGAAGGAGTCACCACANNAGACTGGACCCATGTAGAGCAACTGAAGTCAACTGAAAAGTGAGAAAAGGTTCTTGAGAATTCAGAGAATGTGAAGAACACTCAAGAAACTGATATGTTTCATCCATGAACAGCAAACCATTAGTGGNTGAACAACTTCATCAGAGAGAGTGGAGGCTGATATTTTTGGATCAAGGATGCTTATGGTGCTGGATGTGCTCTCCAAAGTGCTATTATGATCCTCATAAATAATTCCAACGGTTCTGTCCAATCTTGTCCAGAGTTCCTTCGGGTCTTCAATAGATCTAATGAGGTAGCGCAAGCTAGGAGAAAGACCCATTGCTATTGTTCCAAAAGCTCCGTCACTTTTATTCAGCCAGTTAATCTTACTAAAACACTCTTTACCGAGTCCAATAGACACCTGATAGAGACCTTGTCTCATCAGAGATGAAATCATTTCGAAGTTGTACCTGCAAAACAAAAAATGATCCAGTAGGAGATCTGAGGAGGAGAAGTGCCTTGTCCGCCGAGGCTCTGATACCATATTAAATTGAGCACATAGATCTGTGGACAAACACACAACTCACATGATAGATCAAACAATTTACTTAGTTATTGAAGAATGAAACAGTGCAAAAATGGCTTGCAGCTGGGAATGCTTTTCATTAATCAAAGAGTAATTAGATAGATAATTACAATGAAGTACAATGGCTTTAATAGCCACAAGCAATTCGAATCCACATGAGAAATTTTGAATTGATTAGACTCTACTTGACTGTAGGTAAACAAGATCTTGTCTAAATCACTATCGGAGGACTCAATAGTTAACTGACCTTGTCTAAACCATAACCGGAGTTCATTGGAGCTCTAAAACATAACTCAAGTGTTACATTCAGTGTTGACTAAGGTTAACTGACAATGGTAGGTGAGAAATGCGCCCCACATGTGTTCAGTCAAGTAAACCTAGCGCTAACTGAATGTAGAGGAATATAACTTAATGTAACTGACTCCTAACTTAGCTTGACTAGTCATTAACTGAAGTGAACTGACCTTGGTTGGTTTTGGCACTCCCAGTGGCTTCCTAAATTGTAGGGATTGGTCTAGGAGGCTCCTAAACTGATGCAATCAAGTGCAATCAGTGGCAGTGAGCCTGAATTAGTGTTCCCCACACTTTAGTAACTAAAACATGTGCCCCAATTAGGTCAAGTGGACTCAATGGTGTTAATGACTATAAATAGACTGGATGGACTCCCGATTTAGACATATGACCAAATTTGGACAAGGGAGGATTAATAATCATAACAAGTAGATGGTTCAGAAGAAGATTCAATATTCACATACTGATGTTACATAAGATGGTTTGGAAGATGATTTAGTATTCACATACTGATGTGGCAAAATATGATTCAGTATTCACATACTGATGTTACAGAAGAAGGTTCAGTATTCAGAAGATGATTCAGTATTCATATACTGATGTGACAAAAGATGATTCGGTATCTACATGCTGATGCTACAGAAGATGATTTAGTATCTACATGCTGATGCTACAAAAGATGATTTAGTATCTACATGCTGATGCTACAAAAGATGATTCAGATGATTAAGTATTCACATACTGATATTGCAGAAGATGATCCAGTACTTATATACTGATAGAAGATAATTCAACACATACAGAAGATGATTCAATATTTACATACTGAAATTGTAGAAGATGATCCAGCTGAGATCGATGATGTTCCAAAACTTCCTATGACATATAGAGATTCACCAGTCAATTGTACAGTTGTAATGATGGTTGTTGTTGATCTAGAACACCTTCCTAGTTAAGAGGGAGTGTTAAAATATTGTAACTTCGGAAGATATTTATATTGTACTTTTGTTGTATTCTCCTTTGGAGATGTTATTCCTCCATTTAGAGATGTCCTTGATGTAATTGGTCATGTAAAAATCATGAGGTAAACCCTCCATTGTAAGTCGGGGAAATAGTACCCACAAAAGTATTATATAAAATGTATTTTGAGTCTCCCAAGGTAGGTCGACCCTAATTAGGGAACCTGGCTGACCTAGTTAGTTAGTTGAGGCACTCACCTAATGAATATAAATAGGTGAGGTTCCTCTCTCATTCTATCACATCTTAAACTCAAGTATTGCGCTGGAGAGAAAGAAAGAGAAAGAGTATACTATGGAAGATCAACAACTATTCTTGTTGCTGGGGTTTTACATTGTCTTGGTTGAATTCTATACTGAGGAAGTTTTGTGGGGTTTTCTCCCTTGTGGTTTCCCCGAGGAAAATATTTTTGTTCTCTTGTGTTGCTACATTTTCCTTTCTTTCAGTGATCCTTTGCTTATGGTTATGATGTTATTATGATAAATGTTTTTAGATCTGGTATAACCATTAAAAATCTAACACTGCATATACCTGATAAGGATGTTAGCTCATGTATGGGTGGAGAGACACATTTTGGATCAGATACAAAAGGAGATTACAAATATGAATTAAATTAAACTTTGGATCCACCTAAATAAGTAGAAGGCAGGGCCACACCGCTTGGTTGTGAACCATAAATTTTGGTGGAAGAGCATGCCACCAAAGGATCTGTACAAAAAGAGGATAAGGTGAAGAACATGGATAATAAAAGTTCTGATTTTTGCAGCAGCCATGTACACTGTGCAACCATTTGATCCATGTAAAGATAAAAATGCTGCAATTTCATATGAGGACTGCAAGATGAAGGGAAATTGTGAGGGAGATGAATTTGATGCTAGTTTTTCTGTTAGTAAACCCAAAATCAATGCAGAGGAGGGTGATACTGTCAATGATGATAAGGGATATTTTGGACCAGATCCAAAAGAAGAAAAAATATCAGATATGAAGTCATCATCTAAACATCCCAATGAAGTGGAAGACAAGCCCCCACTAGCTGGGTGTGAATGAGGGAAATTGAAGGAGAAAAATTTGATGCAGAAAGATGAACACAATTCTGATATTTGCACTTTCTTGCATCATGATGAAGTTACAACCACATCAAAGGATAGTATTAACCTCAGTAAGAATCCAAATACCACCTTCACTATTGGGGAAAGCTATATCCATCCAGTCTTGTAGGTGGGAAAGCAGAAAGAAAGATTCATAAAGAGAAGTGCAAGTCACTGCAAGAAAATTGCAGAAAAGAAGAAGGGGGTGATTTTCCTGAAGAACCCCACTCATTTCCTTGGCCTTTGAATATGGATGAAAAGAATATTCAAAAGTATTTACACCTTCTCCAAGACACACATTCTTCAGTGGCACACCAATGTTGGCTAGCTGCTTCATTGGAAGATCAATATTCTCTTGAAGCCAAGGAGGAGATGCAGAAGGCATTGTCTACAATACAAGGGGAATTCTTACAATTTCTTTATGATAGAGATGATTTTATTGAGCTTGCTGATGTGTTACATGGATCATCCTTGAAGGATGAAGAATAAATTTTTAAGCTCACACAAGAGTTGTTGACCACCCAAGATTCCTTGAAGAGCACTCAATGTGCACTCCAAGAATCCAAGATGGAGATAGAGAAACTTCATGAGAATTTGCAAAGATCTTACCCACCATCCTACACACCATTCATCCATCTTCACAAGAACGATTGCATTGTTGAATAGATGGAGGAATCTCATGAGATGGTGGATCATGAGATGCACTTGGGTTTGCAAGTGCTTGAGGACTGTGCATACAAGTTTGATGAGAACCAAGCACTTGGTCTTTTCCAGAAAAAAAATTGGAATTGTTTTTTGGAAAGAATCTCTTCCCCATGAAAGAGTCAGATGAATATGAAGATGGGGAATCCATAAGTTGGGTGGATTATTATTGTAGAGATCTAATTCATAGTTCTACCCACACTTCTATGTCATCCTCATCAAGTGGGGATGAAAATTGGGAGAATGAATTTTCCTTGTTGGTGCAACAAGAAGAGCCAGAGGATTTCCTATAGGTTCATGATGACTTGCTGAATGCACCATCGCCCCCCCATCAACCATATAGTCAGATATTGCTGTCACTTGATGCCATTCAGCCACATGTGGATTAGGTGGAAGATTACATGTCACACATGGAGTCTTCTTGTAGAAAACTTTATGCACATGATCAGTGGAAGGCAGATAAGCAAGAAAACTGCCAAGAGAAGTTGTTGAGTAAAATATCTTGCATAAGGTAGTCTTTGTGGAGGAAATCCACATAGCTGGATAGATGCTTGCATCCTTTGACCAGTGGCAGAGATTTGAGCCATTGGAAGTGTTCACATGGACCTTTTGGTAGGAGTGTCAATACCTTCTCAGGTTGGATGAGGGGACACTTATATGTATTTCTTGCTTGCATTCTTGGAGAAAATAATGATACATCCTCTTATTGTGAGAAATTTGGGAATCTATGGTTGTGGGAGGATGCCCATAATTTTCTTGGGACATGGGACTCACACCTATGTCATTGCAACAACATCATTGTGAGATTTAATGCTGATGTGCATCAAGCACATAAAGAACTTTATGTTGGGTGGGGAAATCTCATAGATTTCCAATTTTGCATTGAGAATTTCCAATTTTCAGTGCAATGGTATGATTTCTACATCATGAATCTCACTTCTTGTGATGATAAATTTTTATGGTGGATACTAATGTTTGGATACTTACAGTTGAGGAAATGGGATCCAAGCATAATTTTGTCTGATAAGTGGTGTTGGAAGGAATTCTTACTGAAGGGAGTGCAATGCAAGAAATGGGACCCTGGAATTAATAGTTTTTTGAGAAACTTTACATGCTGGCTTGAGGGAGCAAGTCAAATTTTTTTTTGCACATGATTTCATGCTCCAGTTCTCCTACATGGTGGACAAATTTGCAACACTTTGGAGTGCTTTTGCTTGAAGACAAGCATATTTGGGAGGGGAGGGCTATCATGTCCCCATATTTTTGGACATAAAAGTGTTGACCATGCCCAACACATTGGGGGGTCAAAGATGCATTTATTACCTCACCTAGGGAATTTTTTCCAAATATTATTTATGAGGCATTAATTAATTAGCCTAGGAGAATGTTGCTAAATAAACATTATTGAGTCATGCATTTAATTTTTATTTATCATTAATATTTATTGTGCAAATAACATGTGGAATTGATCTTTCCATGTCAGGCATAATTGGCAAGCCAACTTGCTAAGGGAGGAGATTAAGAAAGTGGAAACTCTATGAGAAAAGAAGTCAGAGAGAAAAGCGAAAGTGCCCAAAAGCTATGAAAAAAGATGTCATAGCTTTTGTCATAATAAAAGAAGGAAACAATTGACTAAGGAGGGCATAATTTCCTTTTAGAGACTCAGTCTCAAAAGAAGGAAAGTCAGAAAATCCGTCATAGGGAAAAGTAGGAAACAATTGACTAAGGAGGGTGCAGTCTCCTTTTTGGAGGCTGAGCACAAAAGCAGGAAAGACAGAAAAAGTTGTCATTGACAAATGTAGCAACTATGGGCCTAAGTAGGGTGAAATTCCAAGTTTGATTAATGACATGGATAGGGAAACATCTCCACATGATCCTACATTCCAATTTTCTCAAGGAGGGCGCATATATGGCCAGGGCTAGGGCTTCTAGGTGGTTGACTTTCTCTCACAGATCACCATTGACATCTACGTGCTAAATAGGTCACCCAGAGATCTATTAAAGAACAATTCAAGCTTATTCACACAATTTGGTTTATGTGTTAATTGATTTGTGTTTATGTGAGCATGCCTTTCTGAGTGATGTGCCTCAGACACTTAGGAGATGAGCCCCAAACCTTCCCTTCCCACTCCTTCATCCCCATTTCTTCTCTTTGCAGGTATGTAGCATTTGATGTTTAGCCATTGAAGGTCATATCAGAAATATTTTTCAGCCTCCATATCAGTCAATTCGAGCTCCAGTGAAGCCCAAGCTTCACCTATGCTCTTAACCTTTCTCTTGTCATATTTTGGGCCTCTTGCTCACCATTTTGGAGTCCTCTTATGTAATGGTCAGGGCGTACAATGCTCTATAATGTATAACAGATGATAAAATATGTCATTTATATTTCTCAGGTCAATAATTCTGTCCCTGAATTTTACCTTCTTAGTTTCTCATGAAAATCTTAATTTGTCATTGTAATGGGGGAAATTGATCAATCTAGTGCAATAATGAGCAAGAAAAGGTCATGGGAAGAAGTATAAATGATTATATATGTCCATTTAATATTTATTAATGTATTTCACATTTCATTTTATGCATTGAAGTCAATCTGTTACGAATTCTATGCTTAATTTTACACCCTAGCTAGAACACTAGTTTTAATTGACTAGTTTTACCATTTATGCTATAAAATAAGTTCTACCAACTCAAATCCAGTCCTGTAAGTTTATATGGATAAATTAAAGAACCACCCACCCATACATAAATCCATATAATAATTTATTTGAGGCCGTACAGTGATTTGGGATCCTCCATTACGTAGGGTATCATTAGGCCAAAATTGCCTAAAATTCCTAGTTCTTTCCTAAACCCTCCATACAACTCCAGATATGTTAGAAATTGTACCAAATAATATTTTATTCTATATGAAGTCCTGATAACACCTATTCACTTTTTACCAAGGCCCTGGTCAAAAGGACGGAAGGAATTTTCCTAGTTTCACGGTTGGATGACCGAGAAGCGTGGGAGTAGGTTTCCGCATAGCAGAATCTGAAAAATGAATGGTCCCTGATATAAATGTGTAAGGGGAAATGAATTCAATGTTTTTAAATTTTTAAATTACTCTTGGTAGCTTCCCACTACCTACTCCCATGTCTACAATTTTACCAACAAAACACATTGAATTACCTAGTTTGAAGATTCACTGAGTGCTTGTAATTTAATATCAAAATTTTTATTTAATTTGCAGAATTAGTTAGTGTCCAGGTCTGAATATCACACTTGGGAAAATTACATGCATGTCTCATTTTTTATTAGTATTGGGCCAAATTTGAGTGCACTACATGATCGAGTTTCAATTTATTATGGTGTTTTTTACTTACTCAATTTTGGTTCTTTTTGAGTATATGAAATTCTTAATATCTCATGCAATTGAATTTTGAAATGAGCATTTTGGATGCTTCGCCCAAGAATTATAATAAAGGTAGTTTTGGATCAAATATTTTATTCTTGTTGAGAATCTCTTTCTAAAGGTGAAGGGATGTTCTAGTATCTAGGAAATTCCATGCTGAAATTATCGAACATGATAAGTGGATATGCAATTATATGAATCAAATATTTGGATGGAGCATTGAAAACAACCTAAAATACCTTTCAAAACAATAGACTATTAACACTCAAAAATCTAGAATGTGCATTCATAAGTGCAAACACTGATATTTTTTAGGCATACTATATCCTAGGAAATATTAAGGTGTATAAATCTCTTTCATTGGGGTTTCTTTAATGGAACATGTCAAGGACTAGACTCAACCAGTGGTTTGGGATCTAGACTACTTTCATCTAAAATTAAACATTGGTATAAAAATAACAACTTAGGGAAATTAAAGGCTCTTTTTTATCTTCTAAAGTTTTCTATAGATATGGGGTGGATAGGGGAGTAAGATATTTTTGGTTTTAGGTGATTCTTTGCTTGGTTTAAATGGATGACATATCAAATTCAAATTTAGAACAATAACATACTTCCTCTTGCAATTGAATTGAAGCATATTTCAAGTTAGTTTCAAAATATTGGGTTTTCACATGTTTTCAGAGAACACAATCAAGGTGTGGATAAGTTTTCAAAGGAGGGTCTATTACTACAAGAAAATGTTTTCATGTTGGAATATTTCCAAAACGGTCAAGTTGTTTCATGTAGGAATTCTCTAATCAAAGAGTTTTGAAGTTTGTAAAATTGGGTAAACAATTAATTTTTTATTACTCATGTATTTGGAATGCTATATGTTTCCTTTTTTATTATGTTTTGAGCACTTAAAGAATGCATTTTTGGTTTTGCTTGAATAAAAAATATGCTTTTTTTTCCTTGGAAAAAAATAAAAAAGTTGCAACGAAACTACTTAGCATTGATTTTCAAAGAGTACATTAGAGTTTAAAAATAAGTACACTATCACCAATTCTGATAGTTTTTTTAATGTGGACTAGATTTTACATCAAATTTAGTATAATGTATAAATTCTTGATAGCTATGCATTCTTATAAACCACCACATACGAGAAAAATCCTATAAAAAATGAAAACATGGGCTAATTAAGTATGTCTATTCTCATTGTGCACATCCTTCATTTCATTATTTTCAATGTATTGCATGATTGGATCTACTTGTGCCTAGGCCAAGTCTTCGTAGTCTCCAATATCTTGTTTGACTAAAGAGATTTCTGGAGGAATTCCCTTTACCAAACAAAATAAATTTTAAGGTAATCAACCAAGGACTAGGAACTTTAGGAAAAACCCAATATGATGATATAGTGCATGCATAAATCAGTAATCATCTTCCCCAATCTTTCATTTTCTCATACCACTTTCATTTTTATATCATATGCTTGAACATTGTTGTGTCATAATGATTACTTATACTTTGATTGATATGCAAAATGGCCTCTTCTTATATATTCACTTGCTCTTTTGAAGAGCTCAAAACATTACAAAGGTTTATTACTCCATAATGAACAAAATTCCAAGGGTGGTTTTATTCATCCATAATTTCCAGAAAAAATTAAAAAATTGAGAATGTTTGGTGTACTAACCCAAATCAATCGAAAAATTTCCAATTCTTTTTTGAGAATATCCGAACCACAATACATGAGAAGAATGTCTAGAAAACTATAATTCAAATTTGCATCCAGAATCAAGCAAATCCTAACTGGGTAATTACCCAACATTCCAAATCTTGGAAACATGGTAATCCAAACAACAATGTCACTGTCCTCCTCTTTATTCTCCAATGATCATGACCACCCTTGCGACCTATAATTCTACCCAATACTAGTGTCTAACTCAACTCATATAATCAGATGACAAGGTTCCTTTGTATTTAAATCCATAGATATCCCTCTTGCATCCAAATATGCCATTCAACCCTAGTTAAGTCATATAATTGTATCACATAATTAGATTTCTCTTGTTACTATGAGAGAAGGAGGTTTAAAATCACTCTCCTCATTTTGTACCCACTACCATTTGTCACTTAAATTCCTATATCTGTGCTTATTCATGTGTTTCATAAATGGATTAAATGTGTTATGGAGATACCCCCATTGATGACCAAAATCCATTTTCTTAATTTAACTACCGCATTTTCCATGTCATCCACATTACTATTACATGAATGTGGTACACATAAATATTCAAAGTATTCAAACTCTATGTATATTAATTTAATGTGAGTGTTGGTTCTAGAAATGAGAGAATAATTTTGATATTCCATCTTTCTTACTTGACCAAGGACAAGACATAAATCACCGAGAATCAAGATATTTTTAATTTTCAAATTCTTCAAAGTTAACATTCCTTCATACAAGGTGAGGACATCTGCTTGATTGATTGTTCCATTCATAATTCCCACATGAAGTTTGATTCTTGTTTTCCTTTAGATTTGAAGAGGCTATGATTAATGTTGCTACCAGATGTGGAAGGTAGAAACTCATGAAGATGAGTAATATGATGCAAGGTTCCAAAATCAAGCACCTATGTGTATGAATATGCATATAAAGTTTGAGGAAAAATGGTTTCCGTTTCCTAGTTGAAGAAGGATTTGGAATTTAAATTTTGTGTTGTTTGATTGCTTCATTAAATTATTTTAGTTTCATGCAACATTTGGATTCCCCATCTCCAAGCATGCCACAAAAATTTAAAGTTACACTTGACTTATTCTTTATCTTGGAGGAAGACTCTTTGGACTTGGAAGATGGAGGTGTAGCTGATTTTGACTTTTGTTGAGGTTAGAGATATACTTGCTTGATATTTTGTCTTAATTTTGTGCTTATATTTGGATGTTTGAGCCACAATATCTTGATTCTTAAATCCATAAAGAACATATAATTGCAAAATCTTATACCATTCCCTAGTAAGACACATAAAAAATCTAGAATGTGTATTCATAAGTGTAGACACTATCATACCCTGGATCACCCTCAAGTTGCTTATTAAAATATTTTGATCCTTGGTTATAAATTTAACATAAACTTCTCAGCTAGACATCTAATCTTCTAGAATATCCTAGTGATAAAAATTCATCCATCTTTAGGACAATGGGAACAAAACTTGATTTATGGAGGATCTATGTGGTATCTTGGGCCCTGCTCTAGCCCAAAAATTTGTAGTGGTAATCTTCTCTGCTAGACACCATTCCTATAGAAGATCCTTGTGATAAAAAATCATCCATATTTAGGATAGTGGGAACAATACTTAATTTATGGAGGCTCTATGTAGTAGTTTGGGGCTTGACACATGGGTTGTAAGCTCCAAAGTAAAATGTTATTTCTTACAACCCTGGATTTGGCCTTATAGCACATAATGGGATTCACAAAGCAATCCATAGTGTGCATCTCCTATGAATGGTGGCCATATCTCATATGTATGATAGATATTACATATGTATTATCTATGTATGAATTTAAGCTAGCACGCAAAAAACATGATTCCTAGAAGCAATTGGTGTTGACTTAGGGCCTTGAATTTCTAACCTAGACCATGGAATATGCCACTAGAACCATTGAGTGGAAGATGCAAAGAAATATTATTAAGAGAATCTCTAGGAAAAGTCTTCCTTCCTTGAAATAATTGAATCCCTATGTAGCCAAGACGTTGAACCACTTTCTTAGCGAATATTGCGTTTCCACTGTCAACTATAAAAATAAAGGAGCTTGAAGAAGAAATAGCCTTTGTAACATTTTCTTGCACTCCATGTAGATTCTTCTCCACTTGGGGAACTATGGGATTATCATATCTTTGACCTCTCATCTGCTTCATAAGCCTTGAGATTTTAGTAAGCTCATTTCCTAACTCTTTCATAAAATATATTTATCTGAGAAACACATGAGAAAGAACCAAATCATCCAGAGCTGCACTAAAACCATCTAAGGATAAAAATTCAATAAAAAAATGTTCAATTGAATTCAAGCACTTCATTGCTAGTTTTGGACCTTTGCATTTAACAATTGTATTGAAAATTTTCTTGTTAGAAAAGTCTACAATTGTACTATATTAGATAAGTCTATGAAAATAAATAGTTCAACATAGAACTCAACTCAAATTTCTATAAGAATTAGAGACCATTTTCAACAGACCATGGAACACATTTTGAGGATCATCCATAACAAATTTGGAGGCATCTTTTTTGCTCTTCTACTACATTTGGTATCTGTTTTGAAGGCATTTTTTGAACAACAATAAGGAATTTACAAATACTTGATGTCTAAGACCCATGATATTCAAGAGGTAACTTTTCATGGTAACTAATGACTCATGAGTTTTGTATGAAATCTTATTCCTCAAAATCATCTTCCTAGAAATGTTGACAATTTGATAAAGATAACTAAATGACTTAAACAACTCAACCAATTTGTGTAGTATGTGAGGAATTAAATAGTTTTCATGGATTCTAAAATTATACTCTTAGCCTTCAAATCCTTCTTCTAATATTGAACCATTTGTTGAGTTTTAGTTTTTCTAATCTTATTCAAATTGATTAGGATATTTATCTGAAAGAATAGAAAGCATAACAATATGCATAAGATAGAGTAGATACACAGGACATAAAGTTTTTCCTTGGGGAAACCATAAAGGAGAAAACCCCACAAAATTCCTCAGAATAGTTCCGTCACTAAGACAATATCACAAGATGGAAAAACCCAAGAATAAGAAGTCTTCTGCAACTCTCTCTCTCTCTCTCTCTCCTCCTTGTTCTTCTCTCTCTCCTCATGCGAACTTGAGTGAGTGAGTGAGAATATAAATGAGGGAGGGAACCTCCCTATTTATATAGCGAAGCACGCTTGACTAAAGGGAGAGGCATTTCACGATAGTTAAAATCAAATTTTGAGGAGTTCGATGAACAATCTCCCCTACCTAGCTCATCTAGTAGCATAAAGTATATTTTCTTAGTTACGAAAAATGTCATTTCATTAAATATTCCTTTATATTGGGAAATAGGACTAATTCAATCATCCTATGGGGGTATGGTTTTACTAATACTGAACTAACATAGTAACTAACATAGATATATATTACTTATTAACTAAACTAATCTATAGGATTATCACCCTAAGAAGTGTAAACCACTGGGACATTTAATCAATGTCCTCCATGTTCAGTTGGCCGGTCCATGCAAAACCTCCTAATTTCATATTTTCCATAGAGAAAAAATCATCATTTTGCAAGTTCAGATGAAGAATCCATTTCCTCATCGGATGACATAAAGTGGAGATTATTTTCTATGAACATGGGCATTTAATGAGATTTCCCTAGTGATTGGTTAGGCTCAACTGATAGGGAGAGGTATAATCGATAAGTGTATACTGATAGTTTATAACCATTCAAGTGACTGACCTAATAACTTGACTAGGCCGACCTATTACCCTAATAGGCCCAACTTCACATAGGGGGGCTTAAAAATACATTTTATCATATTCAATTTGGGGACTAATTCCCTGACTTACAACAAAGGATTACATCAATGACCATATACAATAATGACATCCCGAAAGGAGGAAAACACATCTCCAATGGGGGTACACCAATATACAATAATAATATACATCAGAATATCTTTTGAATTTACAATTACAACAACACTCCCTCTTAAATAGGAAGGTATTCTCTCACCACAGTCATCAACACATCTGGTCATGTCATCATAGATGAATCAACATGGTCGTTGCTTCCATAGTTCTCATCTTGTTAATAATTGAATAGTGACGTCTGTTCGTCTATCTATCATAGGAAGTTTCTACAGAGACATCCCTTTTTCATGCTGGGTGTAGGCCTAGTCCTCAACTAGGTATTCATCATAACCATAAACAATCCATCGCGTAGGTACAACCCAATACCATACATTACATTGCCACTTCAATCACCTGCATCTCCTACCGCCATCTCTTCGAATCCAAATCATCTCATCATATCCAAATCATCTCACCATATCCGAATCATCTTGTGATTGCATAAATAGCACATATCATATGCATACCACTGACCACCTGTGTTCTACCAACACAGGAGCACACCGAGACTCATTACGTCTCAATGATGACCTATATCTACCACTATGAGCGAATTATTGGGAGCACACCAAGTGCATTATGTCTCTCCATGGTCAACCCGCGTTCTACAAACATAGGAGCATGACAGGACTCATTGCATATCAACAAAAACTTATGTCTAACACTATGTGAGAACCACCCATGCGCACACCAAGTGCCTTGTGACCTCTCACCATGTTGAAATATTGTAACTTCGAAGAATATTCTAAATGTATTTTACTAATGTACCCCAAGGGAGATGTCTTATTCCTCCGTTGAGATGTTACTATTGTATTTTTTCATCATAGAGACGTGAGGTATAACCTCCATTGTAAGTCAGGTCAATAGTACCCTAATGAATATAATATAATATTTTTTTGAGTCTTCCTAGGTGAAATTGACCCAGTCAATTTAGTGGGGTCGACTTGTTAGGTTAAAGGTCAAGTAATAGAAAGAGTATAAATAGAGGAGTTGTGTTCCTCATTTGAACATACACACTCACTTGTGTATAGTGCATAGGAGAGAGAGAGACATTCCAGTAAGGAGGAGGATCACCTATTTTGTGGTTTTATCTTATACATCTATATAGAGGAAGTTTGTTCTGTTTTCTCCCCCTTGAGGGTTTCCTAGGAAAAATATGTGTCTATCTTGTGATTGTGTTTCTTTCAGTGATTCTGCATATGCTACTATTGTGAATTTGGATTAAACACTAATGATATCTAGCTAAGCATATGAAATATTAACATGGTATCAGAGCTAGCATGAATAGAACAAATTTCACAAGGTGAAACTCTCTCTCATCTCCCTTCGACAAGAAATTAGGGTTTCTGTAAAATTTGGGATTTTGAAGATCTGCTTGCCTAGAAATTTGCACCTCCCTAGAGCGCATTTATTGATCCATATATAGAAGTTTTTGAGTGGATGATTCTTTGGGAAATCCAAACCCTAGTTTGGTCGCGAACCAGAAAACTCCAGAAAACCAGAACAAAAAATCTACAGAAACTGAAATCTCGCAAGCAAGTTTTGAAGGGTGAAGATTTGGAATCTCCAGAAACCAAGTGGACAAACCAAATATCCCGATTCAAGCGCATATCTTGCTAAGGTCAATTTTTCATTTTGAGAAATTTAAAATTTTAGTGACCTCCTGGATAATATGGCCCCAAGCACTAAGATTGAGGACAAGTTGGAAGGAATAGAAAATTCTGAGTGTGACCCACCTAGAACTAAAAACATTTTATTTTTGTGAAAAGACATTACTTTAAAAGTTATTGTAAAGTTTTATGTTGTTGACCAAGGATGGTCAAAGATGACTGTAATTGAATATTTTATTATTAAATAATTAAAAGAAGAGACACCTATCCAAAGAATACTATTGAAGAGTGTTTAGTGACCCACTAGGACGAATGATCTGGTGTAGAAGGAAAAAATGACAAATGGAAGCAACGACATTCACTTTCTAGCTGTTGCAGGAGGCAACTTCCCTATAATTGTGGTCATGTTGCCAAAAAAGGAGGAACTGAGCAGGTGGCTCATTTAATTGCGAAAGCTGACCCAAATACCTAGGAAAGCTTATATATACCATTGAATGAGCATGAGGCTCACTACATTCTACATATTAGAACCTTGTAGATTGTTGGAAACTAAAAAGTTAGGCACACAAGAGGAAATTTGATAAGGGGAAAGCTAAAGTGAATTGCTAAGAGTTTGACTGAAAGTGTGACTGCTAAGTCACAGAGAGGATAGAACATGCTTCTACACAGTATATTCGTATTGGTGGTCCAGTGAACAGGCTTGGGGGTCCTAAAGAAAAAAATCTTGGTTGCTTTTAGGAGACGGTTGGGAGGAACAGTCTTCTTTGGGTGTTTGTCCACTTCGAAAGTTAATAGGTTCTATATTTCTACTGGTTTATTATCTTAAATTCATTGTCTATTTATTTTTAGGATATATGTATGATAAAAGTTTCTAGTTTTATTGATGGATTTCGAAATAAATAGGAAAGCTTATTTCCTGTAAATTTCTAGTAACTAGTTAAAGTATAGAAGAATGGATTTTACTGTTTAAATAATTTTCATAGTATAACTTATAGATTATCCTTTATTTCTTTAAAAAACACAGTATCATATATAGTTTCGTCTAGTATTGTGTATTCTACATAGATAATAAACAAATTAGTATTTCCTTAGTTTTCTTATAACCCTTGCAAGTTAAATAGAGAACTATCATCATTTAAACAAACAAAACCAAAATTTTAAGTTGCAATGACTTCCAGCCGAGGGTTCGAGACTCATCAAATAAAATAATTATGAACATTAATAAAATTACTCAATATCATCTGCATACAGCCGGAAGGCTTAATAATTCTAATAAAAATCTGACACAACCGACAAGGATTAATAAACATTTAGTATCAAGTTTATTTTAGCCGAAAGGCATATCTTTTACCAGGAAAATGATTTAGGGTTAAGACTTAAAAATATCACAGTTTCGAACTAACCATCAATCCAAATAAACTCTATATAAATCAAAATAGGCTTCTATAGTGACAATAACCTAGAAATCATTTCTTTTCTTTTCTCTGAATAATAAACAAAATAAGAATTGTTTTTCCGCTTAAGTTTTGCTAAGAAATTTTATCTCAGGTCAAAAGGTTTGAGGCTGTAGGGATAAAATTCTTCCAAGAAATACATGAAATAACTAAACCAAACAACAAAAAATACCCTATATTCAACAACAAAGAAAGGTCGTGATTGTAACTCCTTTAAAAATTAAAAGGGAATTCTTTCAACAAAAGCATTTTACATAGCAACTACTAAAACCAAGAGTTGCTAGTTTTGGCCGTAACCTTATTTGAAAACCAACATGGAGTTATTTTAAACAAAGGATTGTATACCGTAAAAACAAAACCAAGTAAACACTTTAAACATTTTATCGAGGAATATTAATAAAAATTATATCTATTACAGAAATAGTACCGAGAGCCTTTAACTTTTAGAAACGAAATTGCAGTAAACATAGTGTTGTAAACTTTACTATTAAATAAAAAATATATCAAGATTACACAATAGTACTACAAAGGGTTATTCTTTTAAACAAGAACAAAAAATTGCATAGATGATATGCCTTCAAACCTTGCTAATTTAGTTTTACAACTTCAGACTCCATGGTCTGTAAAACTATCTCAATCGGAAGTCCTAACAAACAACTTAATATCTCTTCCTTTAAACGCTGAAGAATAGAGCGTTTACCATTTCAAAAATAGAAGGAGGCCTGATCAAAGCCTTGCATCTCCAAAAAACGAAACCAGAAGCAAAAAGAATTATGTTCTAGCTTTCATTCACCCATAGACCGTCAAGGACCGTAGGGTTCCAAGGTCTTAGGTCTTACCAGAACCTTTGTCGATGCTAGGTACCCGTGACCCAATATCTCCGCACCAAGATTCACCATCGGGCATATCACATTAACATTGTGAAAACAAGTAAATTATCATAAGACTTAAAAATTGCATACTATCAAGTGGAGTTATCATTTTCGATTTGTTAAGTATTAGTTTTATAGAAGTTAATTATAGACTAAGTTCTAGATTTTTAATGAAATGTAGGGCTTACTCTAATTCTTAAAAGTTATATAAAACCTGATTAGGTCATTTATTGATGTAACCCTCCGTAATATTTTTTTTTACTTATGGAATTATGGAGTTGTTACATGTGGTATCAGAGCAGGTTTTCAAATACTAGGCGCGAAGTTGTCTCAACTCGCATACACAAATAGGAAAACAACAATACTGACTATGTTTTAAAAAATTGTTTCTATACAGAAATATAATTTTTTTATTTTGCAAGAAATGGAAGGAGTAGGGGCATGTTCTGAGGATGGATCACATCATAATAATCTAGATAATATATACATGGACCTAAATAATCAACCATCTGAATTACTTCATACTGTAAAAGACTTAAAAGCTGAATTACAGAATGTTAAGGAAGATAATGAAAGAATCCTAAGAGCACAGGAAGAATTAAATCAAATATTGCTAGATAAATTACATAACGAAAGAAAGGATAAAAGGAAAGAACATAAATATGAATACAAAGCTATATCCTACAAGCGTAAAGGTAAGAAGTTAAAATTATCTGATAATGAAAGTAATTCCCCTTTAGGAATTAATGTTAGGTCACACAGAGAGAAACATAAATATTCCACTGAAAGTAGTGATAGTGACAACAGCCCTAAAAGGAGAAAATATAAACCTTATGAAGAAATTTTAGGAGAGTTTAAGAAGATAAAATCCCCTATGTTTAATGGTGAGGTGGAAAAAGGAGAAGAAGCCGAGGCATGGTTGTCAGGTATGAAAAAGTATTTTCAAATTTATAATTACTTAGATAGGCTGAAATCTAGAATGGATATCTATAACTTAGATGGAAAAGCTGATATATGGTGGTAGGATATAAAAAGAGTGAAAAACATTAAAGAAAAGTATGTAACTTGAGGACTTTTAAGAAATACTTTAAAAGAAATTTGTTGTCTAAACAATATTACGAAGAAAGGGATAAGGAATTTTGCGATCTTAAGCTAGGTTCAATGTCTATGAAGGAACTAAGTAGTAAATTCTTAAGTTACATACCTTATATCATCGATGACAAGCCTAATATGCACAGGTTTCCGAGTTGTTTACCTTTTAGCTTCAAGGACAAAATTGAATACGACAATCCAAAAACCCTTGAGAAAGACATGAGGAAAGATAATTTATGTTATGAACAAAGAAAAAATAAAAGAGAAGGTGTATCTAATTGGAAGGGTTAAAGAACAAATAATTTTGAACAAAGAAGGAAATGATTTAAGTCCAACATAAATTTTGGAAATAATTCCTGAAACTATTCTAAGAATACTTACCAAGGAACATATTTTAAAAGTAATACACAACAGAAATTTACAGTAGCAAAGAACATAGATATAACTAACAATCAATGTAAAAATAATGAACAAAGTGAACCTGTAAAATGATGGGAATTCCAGGGACCTCATTATGCAAAGGATTGTCCAAACAGAAAGAGGAATTTCAACAATGTGCATACAATTCAGGAAGAAGCAACTGTTGGTGACGTAGCGAGCGAGATGCCCAGAATTAATGTATCATTGGAGAATTGACAGGATGGTCACCAAAAATCTATGGTGGAGATATAAGGTATGATAAAGAACAAACCCATATCTATTTTGATAGACCCAGGTGCGAGTTTAATCTATGTGTCACCTAGTATAGCAAAAAGTTGTAACTTGCATTTGAAAAAGTTCGAAAAATCTTGGTTGGTTCAGTTAGCTACAGGAACCAAGAGAAAGGTAGTTAATTATGTTTAAGATTGTGAAATGTTGATGAGCCAATTCTAAACTCAAGTGAAACTAAATGTACTACCTTTAGGATCATATGATGTTTTAATATGTATGGACTAGCTGAAAAATCACAGAGTAGTTTTAAATTTATTTGAGAAAAGATTTACATGCTTAAATGGAAAAAAGAGAAACAATTATAGTGAAAGGAATACCTAGAAAAGTTTTTGTTAGACATATTTCATCTTTGCAAATGAAAAAGTATGTACGTAAGGGCTGCAAAGTTTTTGTTGTGCATGTAATGAATGATGAACACATGAATAAAGAAGATAAATTAAAATTTGATGATATACCAATTTTACAAGAATTTTTTAGATGTATTCCCGGAAGAGATTCCAGGATTACCTTCAAAAAGAGAATTGGTTTTTACTATTGAATTAGTACTGGGAGCTATACCGAACTCAAAGGCTACTTACTGGATGAATATCCTAGAACTTGATGAATTAAAACTACAACTACAAGAGTTAATAGATAAGAATTACACAAGACCAAGTGTATCCCATTGGGGAGCACTTGTCTTATTTGTTAAAAACAAAGACGGTACCTTACATTTATGTATAGATTATCGTTAGTTAAACAAGCTGACAATTAAAAATAGATATCCATTTCCCCACATAGATGATCTGTTCGATCAGATACGTGGAGCAACGATATTCTAAAAAATAGACTTGAGCCCTGGATATCATCAAGTTAGAATTAAGGATGAGGAGATATTTAAAACTACATTCAGAATCCACACTAATACATATGAACAAATTTACGACGGTTTTTCGTTGCTATTTCCAAGTTTAGTCGTCTCAATTGTGACAATAACGGTCTCGATGTTTCGTGGCACTTATTTAGTCTCTATAATGACGAAATTTATAAGCCATCGATATAGAGGCAAAAAATGGCCGCCACTTGTCTTCTATACGGTGGCCTTGAAAATGATTTTTTTAAAATTCATTTTCTATGTTTCGTCGCTCTATTGACAAAATTATCTTCCCTATAACGACGAAAATATGGCCAAAAACTACCACGCAAAATTTTGGTTCCACCAAAAACTGTGGAACAGTTTTGAGGAACGTTTGTCTCTCTATCGACAAATTCTAGAATTTGAACAGAAATTTCTTCCATGCAAAATCGTGGAAAACCAATCTCTATTGATGAAATCTGCAAGTTGAACGACAAGTTTTCCACGAAACAGCATTGCTATAGCGACGGTATTCGTGGAAATCCACCCAGGGTTTCAATGGTTTTGTAATACCCATGATGAAAGTTCGGTGATATTGCGAGGAAACCTGGAGGTTTAAAAATAATTCAAAAACTGTGGAAAGGCACATTCCTTTCCACAGTTTTGGATCTTCAATAAGTGCTTGTGATTGATGTGCAGTCTCGTGGAAATTTTAATTATGTTTTAGACCATATTTAGTCAATGCTATAGAGCAGATTTCCAGAAGGTAATTTCAAGCCACAAACCGGGGAAAACTTACCATGCAATTTGATGTTTTAGGGATGAGTTTAATACATGTAAATGACATAAATTTTCAGATCTTATAAGATAAAAAATGAAAGATGAGTTAAGATTTAAAATGGCATAAAAGCTGTGATTAGTGCCTAACAAATCCAAGTTAGGAAGACGGGGTCAATTGAGGATCTCATGGAGGATTTAGTGATTAAAGAGTAGATAGGGTTGAATGGTTCAAACCCAATCTGCTGCTTAATAAATAGGTCCACTTCAGAAATCTTCAATAGGAAAATCCTAAGATAGACATTAGATATTTGTAAAACAAGAGCCATGAGGTGGAAATGTCACTGCAATTCCTAAAATTTATTACTACAAGACAAATGCTATAGAATGGAAATATACCTCTGTTTCAACCCCAACAAAGCTTCCCATGCCAAACCAAGAAATCTATCATAATACACTTGTAATATAACTACAAATGGTTGTTTCAGAGATGGAGAATAAAGGATAATTGCTCTTACTAGGTTTTAAAACTCGAGACTCCTCTTCCCCATGAAAAGGTTGGAAGGAGCTTGGACGATAGAAAAAGAACCTCCATTTCCACCCAAAAAAGGCTTCTTGTGCAATATTTTGGTTCGGTAGAAAAAAAACGGGAACAAAAAATTCCAAGATTTTGTTAGAAAATGAAAAATAAAACACAATTTTGAATAGTAATTTAAAGAAACGATGAAGAAATGGAGCCAAAAGCTGAAAACAAACAGTTCTGATAGAGGGAAAGTGGTTAAAAAATAGAGGTGGGCAATGCACAGAGAGAATATAAGAGTGCTAAAAGTAGGGAATGGTACAACAAGAACACAACAAAGACAATTAAGTATGATATTCTTATGTTTCTATACAAACATTGGATAGGAAGCATGATGAAGAGGCTAGAAATGAAAATAGCGAAGATATATTATACAACAGGTACGAGCAAGTCATATCAAATATTAATGCCTAGGGAGAATGTAGGAAATGCAAGAACCCTTATGTTATCAATCGCTTTTCGCCAGTTCCATTGGCCCATATCGCTTACAAAGAGTTTTCCTAATAAACGAAAAACCACTGTGTTGGATGGAAATTAAATTTATAAATTAAATAAATAATCCATTCCTAGACCTATACACAAGTGGTCATTTTGCTAGGCATGGAAAATATGAAAATACTCTATGAAATAAAAAAAATGGGCATACAATTAAATCAACTAATGCTGTCTAGAAATTGTGTTCTTGGGGTAATTACACCTAGATATGTGGTTCTGGAGTCTCATTCCACATATTCTGCGAAGGAAATCAACAATCAATCTATCCAGCACACACTTCCCACCAGAATATCAACTCGCATTTAAATGCTATATTACAATACCGTTGCCTCACTGATGTGGAAACTTGTGTTTGTATTCGACAATATTTCTTTAACCATTGTATTAAAATGAAAACAACACACAAATTTTAAAGTTTAAGACATAAATATATTAAATACACATATAAATAGGTTTTTACTAGAAATGTGTGGACATTGTTAATACCACAATCCTGTCAAACAATATAAAACAAAAAACAAAGGAAAGAGTCATGTTATCTTACTATATGAACAAAATGTCACTAAATAATCTGGATAAATATTTGTTATCTATGAAATGTTAACTTTCCAGTAAATAATAGCCCGCATGGGTGTGGCTCATTGGTGGTTCAGTTGTTATGAAGTCACTTGTTGTAAATTGGAGGTCACGAGATCAAATCCCACCCAGGTTTACCTGTGTCCCATGTCTTACGGTGGGTGTGGGGAACCTAGGGTTATAGTGGTAGCGGGAATGGATCCCTGGACCCTGTGTCACGTGAGTACCAACCCAACTCCAGTTGCTGATTCCCCTAGTTACTAAAAAAAAAAACTTTCCAGTAAATAATATTTAGATAAGGAAATATTTGTTTTAACAGAATGCACTTTTAGGAGCTCATGGAATGATTTTGTAGCGCACATATAAATACATTTTTGTTGACTTACAAAAAAAACTAAAGAAAAAGTTTAGGGGAGGAAGTTCAGGGATGAACTTGCAGAGCTACGAGCATGGGCTTGTTGTGAGAATCATTGCATATGATGTTTCAATCATTATTCATTCTCCCATTGCATCTTCCACATAGACTTGCGGACCCCAGTGGATATTTATTGACCCCTTTTCTATTATTTATTTCTCATCTTTTCTCCTAACAGTCCTTACAAACTCAACAACCAAAATCTTTTCAACGAAATCCTCCAACTGTAGAGTTAAATTCAAGCCATTAAGAAGAAAAACCATGAACATGAATTTCCTCTCCTCAGGTTTAGGCTTGGGTTTCTTCTTAGGAAGCACTCCAAGGTATCCCTCATTGTTGCTTATTTTCCTCCTTGTAGAAGATTCTGCCATCTTGGACACAAGAAACGACAAACCGCAGAGGGAATATTATGTTCTTCTATCGCAATTCTTTCCTACACTTAGAATTTGCAAGAATTGATGCATGAAATGAGATTTCATTAGTTTATACAAAGAATTCTATGGTTGGGGTTGATGTCTCACTAATTACTCAAAGAAATTATGCATGTACAACTCAAGACAAGCTCTGGCATTCCACAATTGCTACAAAGCTCCACTCAGTAGCCTCAAACCACTCTGAGAAAACAAAAATAGTTTTCTATAGAACATTCGGGCTTCAAACTCCAAAAATTTGCCATTATCAAAGAAAAACTAACAACCGTACTCAGGGTTTAATTGAATTGTAGTACATCCAACTGACACCTATGACGTCTGATATGCCTCCAACGCTAGAGGAGCCACTATCAAAACCTACGTCACTGAAATATATCCCAATCAACAATAAAATAAATAATATTAAAATAATTCTATTTAATATAAAATTTTAGGGGAGGAAGTTCAGGGATGAACTTGTAGAGCTACGAGCATGGGCTTGTTGTGAGAATCATTGCATATGATGTTTCCATCTTCATTTGTTCTCCCATTGCATCTTCCACATAGACTTGGGGACCCCAGTGGATCTTTATTGACCCCTTTTCTATGATTTATTTCTCATCTTTTCTCCTAACAGTCCCTACAAACTCGACAACCAACATCCTCCAACTACAGAGTTAAATTCAAACCATTAAGAAGCAAAACCATGAACATGAATTTGTTCTCCTAAAGTTTAGGCTTGGGTTTCTTCTTAGGAAGCATTCTAAGATAGCCCTCAATGTTGATTCTTTTCCTCTTGGTAGAAGATTCTACCACCTTGGAAACAAGAAATGACAAACCGTAGAGGGAATATTGTGTTCTTATATCGCAACGCTTGCCTACAATTATAATTTCAAAGAATTGATATATGCAATGAGATTTCATTAGTTTATACATAGAATGATATGGCTGGAGTCATTGTCTCACTAATTACTCAAAGCAACTATGCATGTACAACTCAAGACAAGCTCTGGCATTCCACAATTGCTACAAAGATCCGCTCAGTAGCCTCAAAACCACTATGAGCAAACAAAAATAGTTTGCTATAGAAAATTTGGGCTTCAAACTCCAAAAACTTGCCATTATCAAAGAAAAACTAACAACAGTACTTAGGGTTTAATTTAATTGTAGTACATCCAGCTGACATCTATGACGTCTGATACACCCCCAACGCTGGAGGAGTCGATATCAAAACCTATGTCACTGAAATATAGCCCAATCAACAATCAAATAAATAATTGAAGATGATATCCATTGACCAAGAATTAAGTATCAAAGACATCCAATCAACCATCCATAAGCATCAAATAAGACTACTAAACAATAGTATAAGAATTTTCTTCACAACTTCTGCTTGTTTTTTACCACAATTAGATATTCAGTTGGATGTTATGAAGGCATTTATATTAGTAAGCCACTGCATTTGAGATGTATGAATTTGTAGGCATATCTGTGTATGCTAACCTCTTATGGTTCAGTTTATAGAAGAGGAGGAGGTGGAGCTTATGGAGACTGAAAAAAATAAGGATGGTGGAAACACAACCGATCCTTCTGAAGATGTAGCTATCAATAATTCTATAAATGGTCATGCTGCCCCTACGAGATCTACATCTTTTGCAGTTGATCACTCACAAGCAGAAATCACTAAGGTTGGTTTCTCTCTCAACATATTTTTTGTTTGACTATAAGATTCCTTGGTCTATCCTTTGTTGGTAATCTCAATCTTCTTCCTATTACTGCACATTGCCCTTTACAATGAGTATTCCCTTGCTTCTAGTTTGACATTTAATATTAGCTTTGAAAAAGGGTTTATTGAATTCTAGTCAAATAATGGCTAGGGAAGTTCACAACAGTGCCACAAATTTAATTGCAATGAAGTTAAATCAATTCCATTTACGGTTGTGGACCTAAGTTACATGATACGGGGAAAAAAGTTTCGATTGGACCTGTCTTTATGGCTGGTAGTGGTAACTGGTAACACATTTCTAGTCTCTACCACACATTTCTATACCAAAATGTTCATGGCATGTCACCTATTTTGGTCTTTCTGACAACTTAGCCATGGACTTTAGTGCTATGGAAAATGCATTTGGTTGCAGGGAACCTTCTTTCTATTTAATTACAAGGAAAAACAACTATATCTTCTACACAATTGTATTAGTGACCAGTGCCTTTCAATCAATCACTTCTATGAATGAAGAAGACATACTAAGTTGATTTAGTTCTTATTTATGCAAATGTAAATGATATCAAGTCAATGTATTCAATTCAAGATATATGGAATTAGTAGCAAGGTCATCCAGTAACACTTTAACATAAAAGAGATCATTAGTCGTGTAACCATATATAATTCAATTGCAGTATTTAACCAACCAATAACGTTCCATTCAAGTATGAGGACTCATATAAATATAGCAACAATAATACAGTATGATAGTTCTAATTATGACAATTTTATAGTAGCAGTGAAGGTTACCAATGTAAGGTGTATAAGAGTTTTAGTTTTGCATTCAATGTAAACCGTACCACTCCAAACCTTGAAGACTATTCTTAGCAATATAGGACAACCACCAAATGTATGTTCCAGACTTGTAGCTATGCAAATAATTTAAATTTTTAGACTTTATTTACCTCTCTTAAACAATATCACCATCCAACTAATAGTTAACCTTTGATTTAGTTCAATTTTTACTGTGGTTGCAGGTAGGGAGGGCTATCAAAGTTTGACAGTTTGCAATTTATTGCAGACTGTAGGCAGCAGGTGGAAGTGTGTTGATATAGGGCTATTACAGCCTTGTTTTCGAAATGGTTGTTGAAATGGTAACAACCAACATAGATTCCTCTCAAATAGAATACCCGGTGCCCCTTTAAAGAAAAAACATGGCATGGAGTTATCTTGGAACCTAAGAGAATTGGGTTTTGGAGTCCACAGAGCACCAATTATTGTATTATAATTAGTACAATAGCCACTTACATATCCTATAAAAAACATTCAGATTCTAGCTTTGAACTGTCAATTCATGGGAATTTTGACATGATGCCCAAAAGGAATGAACAAAACTAGAAACAAACCCACATTTTGCAGAC